>JAQBSW010003170.1:52500-88153 GCA_029291075.1 Eudiplozoon nipponicum
CCCGACCTTCCATGGTTATACACACTGAAAAGAGAAGCTGAAAAATTTATGTAAATAATGGGTCAAGTGTTTATATCAGGATCACAATCTTGATTATAGTTTCCGAAGAAGACTTGCCCGGGTTCGAGCCTTGTCCGCGGCAAATTCTAGCAATTACGCTATGAGTTCCCTCTAAGGACGAAACCGGTCCAATGAATGAACTGCCTTCTCTATACTATACGATTCTTATTTTACATAGAAAAATGTATGCACTTACTATAATCAAGGTTGCGATCTCGATATAAACACCTAACCCATTAAGTACATACATTTGTCAGTATAAACTAAAAATTGTATAGTGTAGTAATTGCAATTCAACCAGTAGACCGGTTTCGTCATGTGTGTTTAACGGGTCAGGTGTTTATATCAGGATCGCAATCTTGATTGCAGTAAACTGGTAATTGTTTGTTTGTGTGTGTACGCACGTCAAGTTGAGTTCTGACGAAAAGAAATTTGTCCTTTTTTAACTGTGCTGTATACAACTGCTTGTGGAATATAAAGGTAAAATCAGAATTCTACCGCACCATGCGTATCGTGAGGAAAGTGTTCTATGGTTTAACAACAACAGTGCGACATAAACTAATGCGCAAAATTTATGCCATAAGCACGAATATCGTGAAAGGTACCAACTTCATAATTTTTAATAAAGTATTAGTACTCTGTTAAAAACATTCACACTATGCATTCGCTTATACACTAAATATCACATTTTATTGCAATTTGCAATGTTGACTGTAATATTGCTTTCGTGAGCGATACAATCCATTTGTACGACATTAACTTCTTAATTCTATTGTGCCGGCTACTAATGACGAAAAGCTAGTAAGCACAAATCACCTGCCTTAATTGGATAACACCTTTTTTCATACCTCCTGACGTAACCTTTTGGTTCTAGATGAAACATTATTTAATCAGAAATTCTCTGCCTAAAACAAAGATTTGATTTGTTGTAAAATGTTCGCAATTGGGCCTAGTTCTTTTTCCACTATTTCAAAAGATAACTCGCCTGTGAAGAATTCGATTAATTTCTTTTCAATTAAAATTAACTGTAAGCATTTTGATAGAACATGTTTAGTAAATATTATGCATCATTAGTTTGTTTTTTGAAACTTCTGATGAATTGTGGACAGACGAAGGCTGTCGCCAGGGGTACCTGAAACGCTAGTCATAAAAAAATCCGGCAAATATGCATTTTATTAAATCCCATGCAAGTGTTATAATCTCATTTATGTGAGTGCAACTTTGCACCCAATTAACGTTAGAAGAGAGGAACAATAAAACTCGTGTACTTTTGGACAATACAATTAAACAATAATTAATTGCACGAGTGGTGTTAACAATTCTTTAAATCAAGTTCGCGAGCTTGAAGTAAAATCCCAACCCCATTGCATTTAACCATTCGTCGAACAACATAACAAAACTACCGTCATCAGAGTACGACAGCATAGAAGTTGTGCAGCCGACATTTCCAGTCAAGTTCAATTTATGCGAGACTGCTAGAGGTGAGAGCCGCATATCTAATTTTGCTTTCCATAAATATATGAAATGCGGTTAGATCCTCGCCAGTCAGTTTGCCGTCGTACTCTGATGATGATCGTGGAAGGTCGAAACGCGTCAGTGCGTTGCGGCTGGCGGTAGTTTTGCTATGTTGTTCGACGACTGGTTAAATACAATTGGATTGTTGTTTTACTTCAAACTTGATTTAAAGAATTGTGGACATGTTAATAGATTTGATCTTGCACGTCATTCAGTAGACTTAGAGCATTAAAGTAACTGGGATGGTTGTAGTAGCATATCGATTTGAAGTAATAATATAAAGACGGGATTGAATGGCAAACCTTTTGAAATTAGTTCAAGAAATGACGGTACGCATGAAAGAAGCTGTTCAAATGGTCATCTGACTCAATTTGGAACCCACAACTTACTACTATTAGGTACCGAATATTGCACGAATCAGAATCTAAATCTAGCTCCAGCAGAAGATTATGATAGTTATATTGAGTTTAGTTTGTATTCTAGTTTCTAAATTGAACCGCTGTTTATCAATTTAAGATTAATTATAGTGTAAAATTTCATTATTCTTCATTTTTTATTTTTCGTTATCTTATTGAAACTATTCTCTTTGCGCTCTTATTCTGTATACAAAAAATTAACGAAATTTTATGTTAATAAACAACTTTATTTACAATATCAATATAATCAATCTTTTGGTAAGTAATTTTTTGTCGAGTCTTCATTTATATTAACTTTTTATCTTCATTGAGCATATTATTTAAACACTACATTTTGAATGAATTATTTGGTATGCTTTCACCACAGTGGTATTTTTATTACTTTTCCTCAATTCATAAATAATAATGCTACACTTTATTTCAAATTTTCACATGTTAAGAAGAAAAGTTTAGTCTGGCATGTGCATAGCATAGGTTGACATTTAGTCTCTGTAGTTTCACATGTGCTAATATGTTTGTATGCATTTATATATATATATATATATATATATATATATATATATATATATGATATTGAACTGAATGCTTAACATTTATAGATAACTCATAAGCGACGCATGCCTATCTAGTAAAAAACCAATAGCTACTATGAATTTAACCAGTCATAAATGGGAATTAAAAAGCTAAGAGGAAATTTCTTAACTGCATTACAAATTTTGCTTATATTTCACAATAATTGATTGTGCGGGTGGTGGTAACAATTCTTTAAATCAAGTTTGCGAGCTTGAAGTAAACACCGATCCCATTGTATATAACCAGTCGTCGAACAACATAACAAAACAATAGTGCGTTGCGGCTGGCGATAGGTTTGTTATGTTGTTCGACGACTGGTTAAATACAATGGAATTGGTGTTAACTTGAAGCTCGCAAACTTGATTTAAATATTTACTTATATTTGTTGGGGTGGGCTGTAGACTGAAAAAGGTGGTTGGCAAGGAGTAGCAAACAATTTGATAAAATATATGAACCAGGAAATAATGAACATTGAAAGCCGAAACAAATATATGGTATTTGGCCAAAACCCAGTCGAACATAAGTTTAATTCGTTTTGTTTATTAACGTGACTTACTGACACAGGGAATAAATGGCTTCATTGTCAACCATGAAGGCGCAGTCGGAATGCTCCAATGTCGTGTGAGTGGTAAGCACAGAGTTGTATGGTTCAACGATAGCTGTAGAAACTTGTGGTGCTGGATAGATGGAGAACTCCAGCTTTGACTTTTTTCCATAATCAACCGATAAGCGCTCCATTACAAGCGAGGTGAAACCGGATCCTGTACCACCACCAAAAGAATGAAATACCAGGAAACCTTGGAGACCAGTGCATCTTTCGGCCAGCTTTCGAACACTTTCCAATAGTTCATCAACCTTCATATGAATTAACGAAAAAGAGCATTTATAATGATCCTATGCATATATATATATATATATATATATATATATATATATATAGTGCGAATCGGGAAAGATATATATGTATGAAGGTTAGCATGTGGAAATGTAAAAATGTTTCAAACGAAAGTAATTTTTTCATCAAGTTTCTAGGAATACATAACATCAAAAATTGAAACAGAGAGATAGCGCGACATTGGCAAACGTCATGTCTTATATGCATCACATACAACTCACACTTAATGACCAAACATTCTATTTTTTTCTTACAATTTAGTTATCCACATTTCGTTATATTGGTAATTAAATTTCTGTTATTGCATTTGGCACATATATTGAAGTATATATGAATTGAACACACGTGCGAGGTTTCATAGCTTTGTTGTGAAATTGCGGAAGTGTTTTTTATTGGTTTATTTTAAATAAGCACTTAAATTGCATGAGTATCTTTTTAACCGTCTGGTCGATCGGCCTAGCTAAGCCGATAGAGGCCATACGCATGATTGTTGGTAAAAATTTCTTGAGGTCGGCATTCAGGGCTAGTGGAAAAATGTACCAATACAGGCAAATACATTGCTCTTTATAACGTGCGTAATTAAGATATAATTAATATGCTACTTAGAGCCGCTTCTTTTTTTTCCTTTCTCGTGTTTATTCATCTTCTTGTGTCACCTTCTTGTTTAAAATATTCATTCTTCGTCCGTACCTAGTTGATTAACATTGCAACAAAGCCGATTTGCAAGGTATTCATTCTTCTCAGTGAAACCTTCTACCTGCTAACGTCAAAAAATACGGTCATGCGCCAGCACTTTCCAACTATGCTTTTAAATAAACTTTCGCCAATAGTTTTTTGATGTTAATGCTTGATAAAAAATTCTCGTCAATTGCGATAATATACATTGAGATGACTTCCAAACATAAACGTGTACATATTTCTTTTTTTTATTTCTTCTAATATTTTATCAGCTTCTTTCTATTATTACTTGATATTTACACAAAAGTTGGTTTGCGGCGGTTTAGATTTGCGAGAAAGTTTGTGTAGAATAATTATCCTGCTCAAACCAATAGTTCAAACATGATAAATATTTCATTTTTTGCTTGAAATAATTATTATGACACCTATTATTATAATCAAGGTTGCGGTCTTGATATAAACACCTGACCCATTAATTACTTACATATGTCAGTATAAACTAAGAATTGTATAGTGTAGAAAAGGCAATTCATCATATGACACCTGTTGTATCAATGCAGTGCGTTCAATTGTGCTATAAAAATTCTAAAAGATCAAAGCCGTTTTACTGAAATATGGCTTGAAATGCTATTTTGAACAATGGCTCATAGAATAATGTTATTTTAGTTTTCTATTTTTCACACTGCCGTTTCTATGCATATAGTTATTTTAAAAAATTAAATGAAATAACAAAATAATATAACCAGTAAAAACCGGTGGTTGCAAAATGCCAATACGATAGTAAATTTACCTAAATAGAAATAAGTTCAACATCTCTTTAAAACCACGAAAAAGTTATTAAAATTACTATGACTAATGCGAGAGAAAAAACAGATTTTGATGAAAAATTGCGATTTTAAGAAAGGTAATTCCACAATAAAACATTTCAGCTGATATTTCCAGCCAAGTACAATATATGAGAGAGGGCTGCATATCTGAATTGGCTTTCCGCATTGAGGTTTGATCCATGCTAGTCAGTTTTCTGTCGTACTCTGATTATTAAACGAACATTGATTGCACGGGCGGTGAAAACATTTACTGCAATCAAGATTTCAAACTTGATATAAACACCTGATCCATTAAGATCAAGGCCAGAGTGTATGGATTTACTGGAGTAGCAGGCGTTCAGAAATTGTTGTAATTCTCGATTTCGGTAAACTATAGCATAAATTGATATCCATCATGTTGGTACCATGTTCCGACTCGGAAACCATAGTCTTAGTACCATGTACCTTTTCGGTACAATAATTTTGGTATCGGTTACTAACACAATAGCCAGTGTTAGTATCCTTTAGAGACTCGGTACATATATATTATATGGTGTGAGTTAACGTTGAAGTCGTATTGTCTTAGACTATACGATGTTAGCTTCACTATTGCAGGTTTACACATTCGTCTAGGAGATTGTACTGTCCTACTGGTGAGTCGCCAGTAAGCACGAAACGAATGTGCATGAGATTATACTTTCCGTTCATGCTGTCTTTGGTTTATCCTTCTGGTCACAACTGAACTAATTTGTTACTAGGTTCGCAACACCTAATACATACTTGCACATATATTAGTTCTCCACAACAAACAGTATTTAACTGTTATATATTGAATTGAATGATGTCATGCTTACCGCGAAATGTGATAACTGATATCGATCAAGGCCAGGGTGTATGGATTTACTTGAGTAACAGGTGTTCAGAAATTGTTGTAATTCTCAATTTCGGTGAACGATAGCATAAATTGATATCAATCGTAATGGTACCATGTTCTGATTCGGCACAATAATGTTTGTATCAGTTACTAACACAATAGCCATAGTGTTAGTATCCTTTACAGACTCAGCATATATATTATATAGTGCGAGTTAGCGTTGAAGTCGCATTGTCGTAGACTATATGATGTTAGCTTCATTATTGCAGATTTACACATTCGTCTAGGAGATTGTACCGTCCTATTTTCCCACATTCCTCACCATAATACCGGCTCCTAATGATGAGTCGTCAGTAAGCACGAAACGAATGTGCATGAGATTATACTTTCCGTTCATTCTGCCTTTTGTTTATCCTTCTGGTTACAACTGAACTAATTTGTTACTAGGTTCACAACACCTAATACACACTTGCATATATATTAGTTCTCCGCAACAAACAGTATTTAAATAAGTTCATAAATTTATCAGTATAAACTAAGATTTGTATATTGCAGAAAAGGCAATTCATCCAGTAGACTGGTTTCGTCCTTATTGGGAACTCATCACATACTGGCCAGAATTTGCTGTGGACAGGGCTCGAAACTGGGCACGTCTCCTTCGGAATCTGGTGCTCTAACCACTGATCCATCCTGTCGCACACACACAACTAAACATCCCCGAACTGTCATTACTGAACAGAAACCACACTATACATAATTACATAATTAAACAAGTGACCGACGATAGTTTTTCTACGCAAGTATGTATTAGGTGTTGCGAACCTAGTTACAAATTAGTTCAGTTGTGACCAGAAGGATAAACCAAAGGCAGCATGTACGGAAAGTATAATCTCATGCACATTCGTTTCGTGCTTACTGGCGACTCATCAGTAGGAGCCGGTATTACGCCCTTTAACCACTATATATTTGGTAGAAGAATGTGGAATAATAGGACGGTACAATCTCCTAGACGAATGTGTAAACCTGTAATAGTGAAGCTAACATAATCTAAAGTCAACGACAATGCGACTTCAATGCTAACTCACACTATATAATATATATATACCGAGTCTGTAAAGGATACTAACACTATGGCTATTGTGTTAGTAACTGATACCTTTTTTGAAATTGATGAGTACCGATACTAACACTATGGTTTCCGAGTCGGTACATGATACCAACCTGATGGATATAAATTTATGCTAAAGTTCACCCAAATTGAGAATTTCAACAATTTCCGAACACCTGTTACTCCAGTTAAACCATACACTCTGGCCCTCATCGATATCAGTTATCACATTTCGCGGTAAGCATGACATCATTCAATTCAATATATTACAGTTAAATACAGTTTGTTGCGAAGAACTAATATATATGCAAGTATGTATTAGGTTTTGCGAACCTAGTAACAAATTAGTTCAGTTGTGACCAGAAGGATAAACCAAAGGCAGCATGAACGGAAAGTATAATCTCATGCACATTCATTTCGTGCTTACTGGCGACACATCAGTAGTAGTTTTTCTATGTTGTGCGATGACTGGTCAAATACAATGGGATTGGAGTTAACTTCAAGCTGGCAGTCTTCATTTAAAGAATTGTTACCACCACCTGCGAAAACATTGATTGTTTAATCCTATTTTATATTTAAGCTAATCAGGAAAAAAGTAATGTAAGTCAACCAAAAATAGCAAATTTTTTTGTCTTATAACTTTTCATCTTTAAACTCGCCTAAGGTTTAAACGCATATATAGCTCTATTATAAATACAGGCATAAAAATGTTGAGTCCTATAATTAACAACCGTGAATCTCTGTTCTAGAAAATAGCACAGTTAAACAGCTGATGAATAAAACTATTTTTCATTGGCAATCAAAGAACAGTTGCACGTATGATTGCATATTTTTAATCACTGCTGTTCTTTCGGTTTAGTTGTTAGACTTACGGTGTGTTTGTATACAAACAATGCAATAGACTTAGCTTTCCAGGGCAGATTTTGAAATTAGAAAGTTTATATTCTAGACAGATTCAGTGCAACACTACTGTACTAATGTAAAACGAAGCACGCATCTCAGCATTCACGTGCGTGCATATTCACGCTGACACAGAATTCAGAACTGTGTTTTGCTTATACAAAAATCAATATTGTAAATTCAACTAAAGGCAATTAATATCACATTCAGCAGCTTTGTCATTTCTTGCACGGTAAGTTATGCGGAAGTCAGTTTGTTTTTTAATTTTGATTTTTGAATATTTACCTTTGGTAATTATGGAAGCGATTTGCCATCTTTCAGGGGTCTTGCCCCATCAACACGCTTTAATTCGCTTCATTAGTAGTCAAGCTTTCCTGGTCACACTACGATCTTTTGAAGTTTTCTTTTGCTTAAGTAAGCAACATTAGACTGACCGATTACTATGGACGCGAACTGAAGAGTATTTTAAACTAATCGCAGCTGAAAAGAGGGGAATAAATTGCGCAATAAATAAATTTCTTTTTTATCAATGATCAGCTGTGATATAATCTTTGTCTAAGTTGAATAAGCATACAAAAGTGAATGGTCTCTATATCGATTCGAGATTTTGTGTTTGTAAATATTCAAATTCTATTCAAACCTTAAAAGTTGCCTACATTACCTGTAGCAGGTTTAGTAAATACTTCGTATTTCCATCGACATTGTATGAAATAGAATGTTCGTTGAATTATATTCCGATTATAACGGTTCTACATGCACTCCGGAACAATTATGATACACAATTTATTTGTCATCATATTCAGTCTTCTTACTATATGATGAAGGTGTAAATTTGTAAAAATTAATTGATGACTGTATGTATTGCACGGCCTACATGACTTAGAGAATGCGTAGAATGATCTTAAACAAAATACCCGTGGTTTCGGTCATTGTCCAAATTAGTTCAGGTTATTACTTCGGAGTCTGCAACTACTACGAGTACATTCTCGTGTACCAATTGGCCTTGATGCCTTAAGCAAATTTGGTTTGTTCCATATATATATATATATATATATATATATATATATATATATATATATTCATTGTACCCATCCTATGTGCAAAAACAAAAAGAAATTTTATCAGATACAAGAAACATTTCTTTCTCATTATCTCCCCAAGTATCTACTAATGAACATATCTTCGTATATAAATAGGAAAGAAAAACAAGATAGAAATATTTGAACATAGAGAGAGTGTGAAAAACGGACATCAATCAATTGCGTGTGTCACATCCAGTTCAATTGATTGGTTTCCGTTTTTCACACTCTCTCTATGTTCACATATTTCTATCTTGTTTTGCTTTCCAATTTATATATAAATATATGTTCATTAGTAGATATTTGAGAAGACAATGCGAAAGAAATATTTCTTATATCTGATAAAATTTCTTTTTGTTTTTGCACACAGGAAGGGTACAATGAATTTTATTAAATCTCGAATTTCAAAAGAATATATATATATATATATATATATATATATATATATATTGTTAAAATCAACGGAATTCATTTTCCGCATTATAACGTTCGTGCCTAAGCAACATAATAGGAAAATATAATAATCATTAATAAATAAATGATCGAATAAATATTAATAACAGACCTTTTCTTTGCCGACAGTGTAATGTCCTCTGGCATAGTTGTTTGCCGCGTCCTCTTTCCCCGATATCAATTGGTCGGGATGAAACAGTTTTCGATAAGCACCCGTTCGAATCTCGTCCACAACATTTGGCTCAAGGTCGACAAAAACAGTCCTGGGTACGTGGCGTCCGTTGGATCCCTCATCGAAGAATGCATTATACGAGCTGTCGCAAACACCCGGACTTGTGTCGCTTGGCATCATACCGTCCGGTTGGATTCCATGCTCCAAGCAGAATAGTTCCCAACAAGCATTGCCCATCTGGACACCAGCTTGGCCAACATGAATACTGATGCACTCACGCTAGAAACATTTAACAGTCAAAAGCTCAATTTTATACTAAAGTGATAAATAAGAAGCTCTGATTTCTATTTTTTCATCTGCACAATTTTTTTTACAAATCAGCTCTTTAATATTTTTAATGACATTAGAAAATAGACACCCACGCACACGGAAATAAATGCGTAAATACATAAATAAAAAATACATCCACAATCACATATAAGAATAGATACATACATATGTGCATACATACAAGACTACATGCATTAATATATACAAAACAAATAATTGAAGACGTATTAGTAAGCATTAATATATGCGTGCATGCATAAATACATACATTTATACACATACACATCTGCACATATGCTTGTACATATATGCACACATACATGCAAGCATACATATATAAATACATCAATTCAAACATATATACATGCATACATATAAATATACAGATATTCGTACGTACATACATACATACATTCATACATATATGTGTACATAAATACATATATTTGCATACATGAATATATACAACTATTCATATATTCATACATGAATACATACCTCATACATACATTCATACATAAAAAATTCATCCAGTAGACCGATTTCGTCCTTATTGGGAACTCATCACGTACTGGCCAGAATTTACCGCAGACAGGGCTCGAATTCTAGCTAGTACGTGATGAATTTCCAATAAGGACGAAACCGGTCTACTCGATGATTTGCCTTTTCTACACTATGCAATTTTTAGTTTATACTGACAAAATGTAATTACTTAATGGGTCAGGTGTTTATATCAAGTTCGCAACTTTGATTATAGTAATTTTTATCACCACCCGCGCAACCAATGTTCGTTTAATAATATTAAAAAATGCATCCATGCATTAATACATTATTACATCCATGCATTAATACATTATTACATCCACGCACACATGCATAGATACATGTAAACGTACATATATATACTCACATACGTATATAAATAAAGACACACAAATATAAATCAATACAGAAATACGTAATTACGTATGTACTTCCATAATGCAAAAAACATATATAAATAAACACGCAGACATACATGCAAACATAAACATATGCACACATACAGAAAATCAGAAATAAATACATACAGAAATCTATACGCAAATAAATACACACATAAATACATAAATACGCACATACCTATATGTAAATCAACACACACACACATAAATACATTCATACGGGCAAAAATATATTCATAAATACAATCGTACATAAATACGTGCATACATACATAAACAAGCATATATACAATTAAACAATAATTGTTTGCGCGGGTGGTGATAACAATTATTTAAATCAAGTTAGCGAGCTTGAAGTAAACACCAATCCCATTGTATTTAACCAGTCGTCGAACAACATAACAAAACTACCGCCAGCTGCAACGCACTGACGTGTTTCGACCTTCCTTGATCATCATCAGAGTACGACGGCAAACTGACTATCGAGAATCAAACCGCATTGAATATATATGGAAATCAAATTTAGATATGCGGCTCTCACCTCTAGCAGTCTCGCATACATTGAACTTGACTGCAAATGTCGGATGCACAATTTCTATGCAGTCACGAACATTAACTGTTTGCAGCTTTCGCCACATATACATATATAGGCAATACAATTAAACAATAATTGTTTGCGCGGGTGGTGGTAACAATTCTTTAAATCAAGTTTGCGAGCTTGAAGTAAACACCAATCCCATTGTATTTAACGAGTCGTCGAACAACATAACAAAACTATCGCCAGCTGCAACGCACTGAAGCGTTTCGACCTTCCTTGATCATCATCAGAGTACGACGGCAAACTGACTATCCAGAATCAAACCGCATTGAATATATATGGAAATCAAATTTAGATATGCGGCTCTCACCTCTAGCAGTCTCGCATAAATTGAACTAGACTGGAAATGTCGGCTGCACAATTTCTATGCAGTCACAAACATCTGATGATGATCAAGGAAGGTCGAAACGCGTCAGTGCGTTGCGGCTGGCGGTAGTTTTGTTATGTTGTTTGACGACTCGTTAAATACAATGGGATTGTTGTTTACTTCAAGCTCGCAAACTTGATTTAAAGAATTGTTACCACCACCCGCGCAAACAATTATTGTTTAATTGTAATGCCTATATATGTATATGTGGCGAAAGCTACAAACAGTTAATGTTCGTGACTGCATATAAATTGTGCAGCCGACATTTCCAGTCAGGTTCAATATATTCGAGACTGCTAGAGGTGAGAGCCGCATATCTAAATTTGATTTCCATATATATTCAATGCGGTTTGATTCTCGATAGTCAGTTTGCCATCGTACTCTGATGATGATCAAGGAAGGTCGAAACGCGTCAGTGCGTTGCGGCTGGCGGTAGTTTTGTTATGTTGTTCGAAGACTGGTTAAATACAATGGGGTTGGTGTTTACTTCAAGCTCGCAAACTTGATTTAAAGAAGCATATATGCTTCCATATTTTCCTGCATGCACGCATACAATCGTGCATATAAGAATAGAAAATCATACATAAATGGAAATATTTATAATTTAGTAGGTGATGTGCTTCCCATTGACGAAGATCTCCATACTCGAAAATCAAAAATTCGGGATAAATCAGGAAGACAGCGGATGCAAAAAAATCGGATCACAACCCGATAATCAGGTAAATGATCTATTCCCTGTCGCGCAACATGTTTCTTTTAAACCTAATTAAGTGCATACATACATAATTTAATACATAAATACGTAAATGAAAACATACATACATACATACATACATACATACATACATTCACACTCACATACTTATATATTTAAAAATAGAATTTTGTTTCGAGCGTTGTGGGTACAAGAACAGCCTATTATTATGAAGCCTCAACTATATGGGAACATACGTCGCTAAATTAACTTAATTTTTACCTACTGTAATGTCTCTTGATTAATTAGTGCGGGTTGAAATTTTGATGAAACATTTTGCATCCCATCTTGTCTAGCCACGAAAGAGTTTGTTAAAATCTTGTGAGGTTCCAACCACCTGCCAGAGTTGACTTTGTATTCTGACTAGCGGATAAGGTCTATCTCTGACAGTGTCACCGCCTTCGAATTCAGCACTCCTTGGAGAGACGCGACGTTCATGATGCATCAATTTGCGACCGAATATATGTGGCCTAATTTTAATTATTGCCGCATATTGATGCATCGTGACACTCAGTTAACAGTGAGCCAAATAAACCAAAGCAAAGAGATCGGTTTGAGAACTGCACAGAATGTGAATGCAATTGCTGTTGATCTAAATTTTTCTTCGGTGTAGGAGAGAACCGACATGGCACTGGAATCGAAGGCATTGGATTTGTCAAGTGCGTGTATATTTGCGGAACTTGAATAGTTGATACACGTTTGAATATGAATTGGTGTGTTAAAACCTCTATCTAAATGCAGATATAACATACTATTTAAGGAGATTTAATTAAATCTGAGTCTTGTCGTATTTTTGTTAAGATAAAAGTACACAAAAGGACAACTTAAAAATTCATCATTTAATTGAATAAAATTATTTAATCGATCAAATTACAACGAAATATCATAATAGGTCAATAAATGTTACCCAAGTAGACATTATATATGATATATATATATATATATATATATATACCATTACCTTAGTAAAAAATGTTTTTAATTAAACTATTATTTGATGAGTGTTTAGACGAATTTCGGCCAATCACAATTGCGATATAGTTCACAATGCATCATCACGGCAGCAGCAAAATAGCCTTTTAAATCTTGTGCTTCACTACAATATAACCGTGAGACAAAGAAAATGTTTGCAACAATTCTTTAAATCAAGTTTGCCAGCTTGAAGTAAATAGGATTGGTGTTTACTTCAAGCTCGTAAACTTGATTTAAAGAAGGGTTGGATACAATTTTATCGGTGTTTGACTCAGGTACGCAAACATTAATTAAGTTATGTGCTAAGCAATTGCGGAATTGGTTTGTCCTCTGTCGGTTTTATTTGGTCTATTATGCTCTTCAATTTTCTTCTTTAGTAATCGGATAGTCTTAACATTTTGATTGAGGAGAGCGTATCAGTGAATTTTGTTTCTAGCAGACGATTCGTTATACAAAGACATCCGTTTTATATAAGAAATCCGAGTAGTCAATGCCTTTTTAGGAAGCTGAGTAAATGCGTCGGATGGCCCGTTCCCTCTAAAATACTGTATCGTCGTCTGTTTTAATACGGAAATACTGCAGTTTGAAACTGTTTGTGGCGGAGAACTAGCGTATATGCAACTGTGTATTAGGTATTGCGCACCTTGTAACAAATTAGTTCAATTATGACCAGAAGGATAAACCAAAGGCACTATGAACTGAAAGTAAAATCTCGCGCACATTTGTTTCGTGCTTGCTGGTGAGTCATCATTAGGAGCCGGTATTACGCCCTTTATCCACTTTATATTTGGGTGAGGAATGTGGGATAATAGGATGATACAATCTCCTAGACGAATGTGTGAACTTGCAGTAGTGAAGCTAATTTCAAATAAAGTTGTCGGCAATGCGACTTCAAATCTAATTCACTATACATTATATAAATATATATATATATATATATATATATATATACTGAGTCTGTAAAGGGTATCAACATTACGATATTGGTCAGTACCCGATACCAACATTCTGGTACTGAAAAGGTACATGGTACTAACACTATGTTTGCCTTGTTAGTACATGGAACCAAAGCAATGGATTTCAATGTATGCCAAAGTTCAACAAAATTGAGAATTAAAACTATTTCCGAACACCTGTTACTCTAGCAAATCCATACATTCTCGATATCAGTTATCGCATTTCACAATACTCATGACATCATTCAATTAAATATATAACAGTAAGATACTGTTTGCTGCGGAAAACTAATATATATGCAATTATGTAATAGGTGTTGTTGAAAATAGGGTGTAATAGCGGCTCCTGCTGATTAGTAACCTGTACGCACGAAACAAATGTAAACGAGATTATACTTTCCGTTCCTACTGTCTTTGGTTACTAGGTGCGCAACATCTAATACACAATTGCAAATAACGCTGCAGCTTTTCCGTTCATAATAAATCATATTCTCTCCAGTAAATGTAAACTATGCATAAAATAACGGCATTTTAAGAATAGGCTAGCTTCTTCTAAGTTAATGTCAAATACTATAAATAATATAAATCAACAATTTGGCCTAAAATGGATTGGGAGGCTTTAACCACCTCACTCGGATCAATTGGGGTTTTGCCGTTGAGAAATTTCATTGTCAAAATTTAATCGCCAGTAGGAGCCGTTTTAACTCAGAATAGTTAATACCAAATGAAAATGTGAGTGAAATTACTGGAGTTTCAATCCTTGCTATTGTCAGTGCCATATTTATAAATGTAGCGGGTCACACTAAGCTGTTAGTTTGAATTTTAATGGTAGTTCTGCTGTAATTTTGCTATGCACAAAAATAAAAAAGCCTGTAAATAGAGTGGACAATTATATTATTGCCCGAAATTTAATTGTCACACTGCAATAATCATTTCAATTATTGCCATTATATAAATCTGTGAAAATAAGACAGTGTAGGATAGAAAAACACGTTGTCTGATATTGAACAGATTTATATGAATAAAAACTGCCAATATTCAGTATTGTCAGTCTAAGTTCTTACTGTCTGTCCAGTGCATGCATGCGTTATTTGTCTGTATTGCCTGTGCTTAGAATTTATTAACGACAGATAGTCACGGAATGAAGGTAACTAAGGATAAAAAACATCCAGAAAACGTGAACGTGTGTGTCCAATAAAAATGAAAAAAGTTTATTATAATAGAATTTATTAATTAATAATAAATGACCACTATTCTTAACATTCAGAAATAACTACTCATAAACTTTACTTTCAATCTAAAAATATGTTTAAAAGAAATCAAGAATAAAAATGCTCTGAGAAAAACCTATGTAAACTTCATATAGGAGGGCAATGCTACAAAAATATATTTTACGTGAACATTTTTATAAGTAAGAGATCAGTTAAAAGTAAGGGTGAATACTGTTTACTGTAGGAATCGCATTTTCTATCTAATGCAATGTTTTATTTAGGCTTGACACTTTTATATACTAAAATACGCTTATTATGTTTTAATTCAGTTTATATATATAATTATATAGACAGAAGTTTCCAAACAATATGAGCGTTTAACACTGTAATCCACACTGGCGCTGTTACCATGTGGAAATTATAAATTTGCGCAACAAAGTAAAACGATCAACTACACTGGGAAAAATAGCACTCTTACATGTATTAGTGAACAATGCGCACAAATGGTTAATTCTCAAGCCATGAAAACAATAATGACAAGATATCAGACATCACTTCGCAATACTGCGAGAATGACCTTTACATACAAACACGCATACACAACACAAACACAAACGCATACACACTCACCAACTAGTCAAAGAAAGAAACAGCAGTAAAAACGAGTCAGATTTGTTACCAATAGCATAATCAATTGAAAACCCAAAATGTATAAATATGTATGATTGTATAAGAGATGATTAGTTTTCACGAAATAAATGGCCTTTATCCACTTTGAATGAATGTCATTGCGATACTGAAATTATTGAAATTACCTGATCTGCGTTTTGAGTAACGCAGCTTTCATTATTCCAGTAATTTTCTTTTTTCATAATATTTCGATCTACATTACCGTAGACCTTCATCAGATGCATTTCACTTTGTTATTAATGTGTTCTTTCTTCCTAATTATAAATATATATATATATATATATATATATATATATATATATATATGTATATATTTCGCATAATCTAAATAATGCATAATGTATCAAATGAAATTATTCAAGTATACCTTATTCGTTCATATGGAGCACTTATCGAGATCTTGCCAGAAATTTCGCAAACAGGACTTGAATCGGAGTATTTAAATTAAGATACGTATATATATAATGCTTATTATTCAAGAGATAAGTCTGTCTTCTTATCCGAATTAAACTCACTCTTGAATATTCAATTGTTTATTTAAATAAATAAATATGTATTTATAAGATCAAGTGATTACGTTCTCATTGGTTACACTTTAGTAGTTGCTAAAATTGCAGCAAAAGAGTTAGCAATTATTCAGAAACAATGGAGTGCTCGAAAAGTACTCGACAAGTAGTAAATGCAAGTTAATAATCGCTAACATTATAGACGTAATATTTTCTCGACTTCCTGTAACGGCATAAATAAAGATGTGATAGACAACATTCAAATGTTGTACTGCAACTATGTCACGGTAATCAAAATTCAAAACTGATAAAACAAAAACCTTGACTTTACCTGATCTGCGTTTTGACTAATGCAGCGTTCATTGTTCCAGTATTTTTCTTTTGCTAATATATTTCGGCTAAACTAATCGATAGCTTTCCTCAGTTGCAATTTAGATCACAAGTTTAACAAACGAAACTAATGAAGCAAGCTTGTGATCTTGATTGCAACTGATGAAGGCTATCGATAAGTTTAGCCGAAATATATTAGCAAAAGAAAACTACTGGAACAATGAATGCTAAGTTAGTTAAAATGCAAATCAGGTAATTTCAATTAATCCAGGTTCGCAAAAAATATCTTCATTCAAAAAACCTTGACTGTCAAATACTGTATTTTATTTAAAGCCTGGAACTCTAATGTATACAATGATGTATTAGGTATTGCTCACATAGTAAAAAATTAGTTCAAATATGGTGCAGCAAGTTACCTAAATGGAAAGAGAGTGAATGTCATAGCGACGCTTAGGTCAAAGATTAAAGAGAAAAAAGGTTGAGAGAGTATGGACAAACAAATGGTTTTCAAAACTTATCGTAAGCGCAATTCGCAGTTAATCAACTCTTAGAAATAATTGCATAAGAATATACGCTCGTATGACTAAAATTATTCATTATACCATTATACATATATATCTAAATATAATATCGTAACACTTATATATATATATATATAATAAAGGGACCATTGGTAGTTGTTAACCATGAATATTTCCTATTATTATTATTTATTTATTACTTTAGTCACACCTTATATCGATATATTAAAAAAATTACATATCAATCTGTACAAACACACACACACACACACACTATATATATATATATATATATATATATATATATATACGTATTTGTGTGTGTTTGTTTGTACTCTACCGTGTATAACGCATACTTGTATGATAATGTTAAGATAATATTCACGTAGGATTTGTTATTAATAAATGTTATTCCATGGAGTACGTTGTTTTGTTCTTACATATATATATATATATATATATATATATATATATATATTGATAGTTTCTAATTTCACCATTTTTAAAATGTAAGAACAAAACAACGTACTCCATGGAATAACATTTATTAATAAATCTTATTTCTACCAGTATCTACAGCCATTGTTCTGGATTCGTTAGTATATTCGTTCATCCAATCCCACTGTACATGTGTTGTAACGAATCTCCTCTTCGTTATACTAGCCTTTCCAGTGGTCTAGATTGCGCAAAGAAAAGGCTAGCATAACGAAGAGGAGATTGGTTACAACATATGTACAGTGGGATTGGATGAACGAATATACTAACGAATCCAGAACAATGGCTGTAGATACTGGTAGAAATAAGATTTATTAATAAATGTTATTCCATAGAGTACGTTGTTTTGTTCTTATATATATATATATATATATAATAATAATAATAATTTATTACGTTGGTCACCCCTTATTTCAATATATAAAATAAATATTAATATGTATATAACATATATTTAAATATTAGCTACAGTATGAGACCAATATCCCTAATCCTTATATCAATATATAAAATACATATCAATATGTATAAAAACATATATATAAATATAAGCAACAGTGTGAGTCGAATATCTCTAATCATATATATACATATATATATATATATATATATATATATATACATTTACATATTTATAATGAATTATCATTTTTCTTTTTTCTTCCTGTTTCTTCGACCATTAAAATAAATTGTATATTTATTTATGCACACCTTATATAAATATATAAAATACATATAAATATGTATAAAAACATATATATAAATATAAGAATCAGTGTGAGTTAAATGTCTTATATATATATATATATATACATATATATATATATATATATATATACATATATATATATATATATATATATATTTTTTTTATTATTCCAATATCTATACAATCTTAAATATATATATATATATAATTTAATGGTAATGTATAAAATGATTAATGTCCGTATATATATAGAATAAACTTATCTATCTACAGATAGGCCTATCTGTATATCCGTCTATCTACCAAGTTTTGAGTTCCTCTTAAAAGGACACTTGATAGCTGTTAACTATGAATATCTTCTCTAGAACCAATTTATTATTCAATTATTAAGATATTCACACCTTATATAAATATATAAAATATAAGCAACACTGTGAGTCAAACGTCTATAATATAATGTCCTATCTACTAACCATTGCTAAGTCTGTATACCATCTTCTGGAACATTTTATTGAGAAAGATAAGTATTTAGGAATTAATATTGGTATAGGTCATTCGCAATCAGTTTTCTATAAGTTAGGTTTTTTTACTTAGTTTCCCACTTAATTCAAGTTCCGCAGCCTCCACTACTATATATGCAATACCTTGCAAAGAGTGTAATCTTAGGTATATAGGCCAAACCATGCGACCGAAAAAAGTTCATAGAGGGGAGCACAAGACAGCCTGCAAATATGGATACATTCAAAAATCAAACCTAGCTAGGCATTCGAAGGAAACGGGTCATGAAGTAGACTGGGAGGGATGTAAACGCGTTATGCAACCGCAACAGATTAAATAGACTAATTAGAGAGTCGATTGAAATAAAATCAGGGAAAGATGTAATGAATGTAGCATCGGTAGAAAAATCTTTGGGCCCAATATTTAATGAAGCATTTTCTACGGTCAGAAAACGGGAGGCTGTGGAACCTGAATTAAGTCGGAACCTAAGTAAGAAAACGTCGCTTATAGAAAACTGATTGCGAATGATCTATGCCAATATTAATTCCTAAATATTTATCTTTCTCAATAATATGTTCCAGAAGATGGTATATAGATTTAGCAATGGTTAGTAGATAGGACATTAGACTAGCGACATTTGACTCACACTGTTGCTTATATTTTATATATTTATGTAAGGTGTGAATATCTTAATAAATGAAAAATAAATTACAGTTAAATACTGTTTTTTTTGTACCGTCCTATTATTCCACATTCTTCTACCAAATATATAGTGGTTAAAGGGCGTAATACCGGCTCCTACTGATGAGTCGCCAGTAAGCACGAAACGAATGTGCATGAGATTATACTTTCCGTTCATGCTGCCTTTGGTTTATCCTTCTGGTCACAACTGAACTAATTTGTTACTAGGTTCGCAAAACCTAATACATACTTGCAAATTAAAAATAAATTGGTCCTAGAGAAGATATTCATGGTTAACAGATATCAAGTGTCCTTTTAAGAGGAACTCAAAACTTGGTAGATAGACGGATATACAGATAGGCCTATCTGTAGATAGATAGGTTTATTCTATATACATTATATATATATATATATATATATATATATATGTATATATACATATATATATATATATACGGACATAAATCATTTTATACATTACCATTTAATTATATATATATATATATATATATATATATATATTTATATTTAAGATAGTATAAATAGTTAGAATAAAAGTAATAGTATGAGTCAAATATCTTATATATATATATATATATATATATATATATATATATATATATATATATATATATATATATATATATATATATATATATATATATAAGAGCATTTGACCTATTCTGTTGCTTATATTTAAATATATGTTTTTATACATATTGATATTTATTTTATATATTGATAAAAGGTGTGACTAAAGTAATAAATAATTATAATTCATAATATATCTTTATATATATGTATGATTAGGGATATTGGACTCACATTGTTGCTTATATTTATATGTTTATGTTTATTATATTATTGTTAAATCTCCGTAACATCTCATCTATTAATCTCTCTATTATACTTGACGGATAGCTATTTAGTTTGAATATTTCTTTTAATCTCCTCATTTCCTTATCTCTATTTTCTATATCCACTATTCTAAGACTTCTTAATATCATGGATTTAAGAATGCCTATTTTCATTCCATATGGGTGATTTGATAAGAAATTAAGAAGTAGTCCTGAATAAGTCTCTTTTCTAAAAATATCTCTTTCCAATCTGGAACCATTCCGTTTTATTTTCACATCCAAAAAGGGTAATTCATCATTATTCTCTTTTTCCAATGTAAACTTTAATTCACCTAATTGGTTGGCTAATTCGAGGAATTTATTTAACTCATTATCCCCATGATTCCAAATTATAAACATATCATCCAGGAATCTTACATACAAGTTTGGCTTAAGAGGAGATTTTAACAACAGATTTTTTTCAAAATAGTGCATAAAAATATTAGCAACCGGGACTGATAGTGGTTGTCCCATAGGGACACCTTTAACTTGTTTATAAAATTCATTTCTGAACTTAAAGTAGGTGGAGGACATACAAATATTTAAAATTTCCATAATACTACTTAACATCATTTTACTACCTTCTATTATCTCTGGGAACTCTGTTAAACAACGCTTCACACTTTCTAATGCTGCTTGTACCGGGACATTAGTATACATCGATACAACGTCCAGGCTAGCCATTCTATCATTATCATTCAAGTTATATCTACTAATAATGTCAATAAAATGATATGTATTTTTTAAAGTATAATCTAAGAAATAAGTATATTTTCTAATTCTGTTGCATAGAAATTTCGACAATCTATACGTTGGTGAGTTTTGTACATTAACGATTAATCTAAGTGGATTCCCCTGTTTATGAATCTTTACTAGACCATAAACTCTCGGAGGGACTGTGTCACGTTGTATTAATGAATTCCCAAGTCCTGGTTCTAATTCCTTCGACTCAATCATTCTATTAATTATAGTCTTAACTTGTCCTTGTAACTTATCAGATGGATCTTTATTTATTTTATTATAGACCTCTAAATTATTTAATTGTTCATACACTTTCAATTCATAATCTGACCGGTTCATAAGTACCGTTGCACCACCTTTATCTGCCTTGAGGCATATTACTTTATTGGATAATAATTCTGCTCTTAAGCGTTTTAGATCATAACTCTGCTTGCATCTCACCTCTTTGTGCTCTAACACCGCTTTGGACACATCCAATTCAAACCTAGTCTTATCTTTTTCTGGGAGAAACTGGGCAATCTTAACTGTTTCTGTAATTATCTCATTCCTAGGTACGTAATCAATAGGGATCGCAGTATTAAGTCCAAGATTAAGAATTTGTTTTTGGTCTTCCTTGAGATCCATTCTCGATAAATTAACTAAACGTTTGGACATGACCTCTTCAATTCTCCTATTTCTCAAAGGGCAATTAATTCCCAATATTGCTAGTTTTTTTTCATGCCTTTGTCTAATTTTTTAAATTTCATTATCCCTCGTTTTGTCTGTGAAATCTTCAATATGTTTGAAATCCAACATACCTAATCTCGCCAGTAATATGGACCTTATTTTTGTCTTCTCTCTAATCAGTTCAAATTTACGTTTGTTTAGTTTCTTAATCGATATTTTTATTAAATGTAAACAAAGCTCATGCTTAAGAGTATTTCCTACTTTATCCAAAACGAATGAAAGTTTAAATCTAAAACATTTCGGTATAACATTAAATTTTAAACATTTATTAAGGAACGAGGTATTTTCCACTTGCCTAACAATCTGCATCTTCTTCCGCTTGTACTGATTCATAAGTGTGACCACTGTCGCATCATATTTGATCCCCAAATAGGTTTTGAACTCAATATTTTGCGGTGTGTAAGCATTCAGGTTATTGCACAGAGTAAGACTTGCATTATTTACACTGGTTTCATGAAGTATTTCTTATATTTTTGGTGGAGCCACTACCTTGTGCGCCCAAGTCTCAACCGCTAGCACAACACAAGCAGCAGGTTGCTATTGAAGAATTTAAGCGGTTGAGAGAAGAAGGAATTTGTAGGCGTTCAAATTCCAACTTTGCATCTCCAATAGTGGTTGTTCCCAAACCTGAACCAGGTCAATGGAGGGTTTGTGGTAACTATCGTCTATTGAATTCGGTAACGAAAGGCGATTCGTATCCTCTACCGAACCAGAGTACTTTGCTCAGGGATATAATGGGGTATGAGGTATACACAACGTTAGATCTGCAGAAGGCGTACTATCAAGTACCTATGGAGGCAGAATCTATACCGCTCACAGCAGTGCGATTCCCTGGAGGAGGATCGCATGAATTCTTATGTATGCCTTTTGGGTTGAAGAATGCAAGTCAGACATTCCAGCGTCTGACAGAGGAAGTTCTTCAAGACTGTTCATTTGCTAGAGTGTATATAGATGACATCATTATATATAGTCAATCTAGGGAGGAACACCGGGAGCATTTGGACATCGTTTTGTCTAAGCTGAAACATTATGGATTGGTAGTGAAACCAGAAAAGAGTAGGATTGGTTGCTCTACCGTAAAATATCTTGGACACACCATTTCCAAGGATGGAATCAAGCCCTTGGAAGACAAGGTACAAGCAATCAAGGATGTGCCAGAACCTAGAACTGTACGCCAGTTGCGTAGATGTTTGGGCATGATTAGCTACTATCGTCGGTTCATACCAGGTTTAGCTGGAATTTTGGGTTCGCTAACTCGACATTTAGTTCGTGAACGAAGCACAATCAAGAAGTCCTGGCCTATTAATTTTAGCCAAGACGACAAGGAAAAATTCCAGAGGGCCAAAGATCTGTTAAGCCAAATAACCACATTAGCACCTGTGGATTGGACTAAGCCGTTTGAGCTGGTCACAGATGCTTCTGATGTAGCCATAGGAGCAGTGTTACATCAACGAGAAAATGGTATAGTCAAGCCGATTGGATTATATAGTCGGAAACTCCAAGATCGCGAGAAGCGATATGATACGCTTGGAAAGGAGTTACTAGCAGTTTATTCTTCAGTGTTGCATTTTGAGCACTACCTAGATGGACATCAGTTTATGATATTAACTGATCATAAACCGTTGTTGAGTATCCTTGGGAAAGCAAATAGGCTAAACTATTCTCGGCGGGTGAATTCACAAATAACCCGACTCGCAGAATTTGATTTTACCATTAGTCATATCTCAGGAAAAGATAATGTGGTGGCAGACACTGTCAGTAGACCAGACGTATCAGATGAAGATATGATTCGTTCAGAGTCACTCGTATGCTCTATTGTATCTTTTAATGATTTTGTCCAGCAATTGATGGAAGCACAAGGTTCTGATCCTTTAGTAGCTGTGTTGGAAAAGAATCCTGCATATACACGCAGGAAGATTGGAGATAAGTGGTTATTATGTGAAATCTCCAGGAGCCAACCTAGACCTTATGTACCGCTAGAATTAAGATATAAGGTAATTCAGCAGCTACATGAATTCAGTCATCCTTCCATTAAGGCAACTATCAGGATGGTCACTGATAGATATGTATAGCCAAAAATGTCGAAAGACATAAGAGCCTGGGTAAGGCATGTGCCCGGTGTCAAACTTGTAAAGTTTGGCGTCATACCAAAACTGAAATTAAAACGATTGGTATACCAGCGGGTCGGTTCATGCATGTTCATATTGATATAGTAGAAATGCCTGAGATTTCCGGCCAAAAGTATTTACTCACGATGGTCGATCGGTTCAGTCGTCAGTTTGAGGTAGCAATCCTGAAGGACATGACAGCTCAAGAGGTCTTACTTATGTTCTTGCATAATTGGGTGTCGCGATATGGTGTACCGGTAAGGGTAACTACTGATCGTGGTAGTCAGTTTATGTCTGAACTGTTTATCAGATCATTGAATACAATGGGGATAGAAGTAAGACACACATGTGCTTATAATCCCAGAGCCAATGGGATGGTTGAGAGACTGCACAAGGAACTGAAGGCTGTATTACGCTGCACCGGTGGATCCAGTTGGATACATGATTTACCCATAGTTTTGTTGGCAATGCGAAACAGATACAGAGTTCAGTTAGGAACATCCATAGCAGAACTTGTTTATGGAGAGCCACTGAGGTTACCTGGAGATATTCTAATAGAAGCTCCAAGTTGTCTCGATTGGGCCTCTAGTTCAGTAGATTGGTTTGTTGGAGCATTGAGAGATAAAATGAGTCGTTTAGCTCCAACCAAAACTAGAAGTCCAAAGTCTAAATGCTATGTATCTTCAGATTTAAAACTGGCATCGCATGTATACATTACTAACGAAAACAGACAGAATTGTCTGACTCCATTCTATAAGGGGCCATTTAAAGTCAATTATATGACTGAGAAAAATGCATTTATAGAAGTAAATGGCACTGTAGAATGTGTAACACTGGATCGCTGTATTCCACAGTTTATTTGGACGGAGGAGGAGACTGAGGAACAGTATTCACCGAAGTACCCAGAAGTTGAGGCGAGATGTGACTCAGAAATTGGTGAGAAAAATGAAGTGTCGAACAAATATGGTAAAGAAGTAAAGATTAAAACCAAGACAACAGAGAATCAAGAACAATGCGATATGAATATGAAATCTGGTGAAGTAACAGCACAACTTGTTGAAACTCGGTCTGGTAGAGTCATCAAGAAACCGAAGAATGAAGACTACATCATGTATGGTTAATCATCTTAACCATGAGGGAGTATGTAGAGGTTAAATTAATTATTGGACAGAAATTAACCTCTCATATAAAAATAAATCAATTTTTATTTTTGGACATTTGATGTTATCGCTGGTTTCGTAAAACAATATTGTAATTTTTGAAAAATATTGTAAAATTTTTTGAAAGTTCTTTTGTTCATATTGTCGAAGTTTTGGACTTGTCTTGTGGAAGGAAATGAGAGAGTTTTGATCTGAGTTTCTGAATTGCATAAGCGGGACACTGCGTGGTTCCATCACCGATTACTTTGTGAATAAAAATTTGTAATCTTCTCGTCATTTTGTTGTTTTTAATTATCAGCGAAAAGAACCACAAGTTTGCTTTGGGTAATTTAAGTGAATATTTGTTTCAAGGTCTCATTCTTTCCAGTTCAGTAAATTTGTGGACATCAGTGTATCCGGGTAAGCTTACTTAATTAATATAATATATAAATTACAAGTAATTTAATAATATCATGTCTGGTTTATTAAATACTGAGGATACAGAGC
Source organism: Eudiplozoon nipponicum (assembly GCA_029291075.1). Classification (NCBI taxonomy): domain Eukaryota; kingdom Metazoa; phylum Platyhelminthes; class Monogenea; order Mazocraeidea; family Diplozoidae; genus Eudiplozoon; species Eudiplozoon nipponicum. The sequence continues at coordinate 78,709 of JAQBSW010003170.1, forward strand.
AGTTGGCTAGCGGACTTAAGGATTGTAGCTTAAGAGATAGTTCAGAGGAACTTAAGTGTTCTAAGATAGATGATCATTCCGCATATATGGATTTTCCGGGCCTGGCATCCAAGAGACCCCCTTATGATAGTGACCTAAGGGCCTCTCGTGGTAGGTTCGCTTCGTGTCGTTAGTCCTGGCTACAAGTCAGTAGATGCCTCACCAGAATAGAAACATGGAGAAGCCGATGAATTGCATTTTCTATTTTATGCTTTGCTTTTCTAATGAGAAATGCATGCGTATAAACTGTAATTATTTTATATAAAGGTAGTTTTGAAGCACAACCTAATGCGCAATTTGGGACCATACGAGCCTGATTTCAGCCTAATCTAAGGTAACTGCAAAATAAAATTTTAAACCGTTTTTATATGAAACAGGTTATCAACGGTGCAGTACACGAACTGAAATTGATTTGTCAAGCAAACTAATTAAATGGAGAAGTTTGAAGTAGCAGGCCTACGAATAACTGGCATTGTCAGGCAATAATCTGATATAAATCTGTTAAATATTTGAAATGGATAATTTTAATATGTGCACCATATACAATTTATTTTCAATAGTACCAAATTTTTAAAAAGATTATGAAAATTTAATTATCAAGTAATCAATTGTAAAAAATTTTGTTTTAATTTGTGGATTTTTTTTTCAATTGCAAATAGGGCAATGTCGTTTCGATTCTTATTTAATTTCTGTCGAGTTTGCATTTTCTACTGAATAAAACAAATATTTTGAGAACCTTTCTTTAAAAATATTTTGGTGTTTAAATATATACAGCATAAAATTCAATTTCTATTGTAATTTACATTTAAAAGCTATTATCCAAGTTGAATATTCTCGAAATTAGTAAATCGACAAGAATGGAACATCGCGGACTTGCTTTAGGATATCAATTAGTGAAAAAAATCAATTTTTATGATGACGTGAAGAGTTCAAGATCTGTTACATTAGAAAGCAGTTTCCAGGCTTTAAGTTGACGACAGAATGATTTAATGCAAATTTACAGTAGCTCATTTACATACTTTAAATAAAGATTGTATGATTTGATATCGAATTACAAATAATATAGCTTCAAAATCGAATCTTATATGCATTTAATACGCAAACATTTAAGAGGTTGTGGATTTGACCGAATTTTTCTTGTGCGGGACAAATGATAGCACTCTTAGGTCGGTAAAATCTTGAATTTTTATCATTTTCAGGTGATGTAATTTTTTTAAGCGTTCCATTAGCTGATTGTCTGAAAATGACGTTGGAACAAGATATTCCATTGTTCTTTTACCAAACTTTCGAGACCGAATTTCCAGTCTCATCTTCAGGGTTGACACAATACGCACAGGAATAAAATACAACATGTGGCAATCATTTAAGAGGTTATACTAACATTTTATCCCAGATTGCTTGAATAACTAGACAATGGTTTAGAGTTTTGTGTAGACTCACACTGATAATCATCCAATCAGCACAAGTCGAATACGTCAATTTAATTCAAACTAATTTTCATACATATACTCCTGGAATAATAGATTCTATATGAGTAGGCCGAGAACGCTCCAACAGTCGTATCTAAGACTGACGTGAATACAATAGAAAGCCCTCGCAGAATTTCAGGAATTAAGATGAAATAGTCATGACAATGATAGAAACAGCATTCGAGCCGCAGAAGTGAATATTTAATAATAAATATTTTTATTTTGTTTTACTAAATGGATTCGCTTTATACAATCAATTTCCTATAAATAATTGATTAAAAATAAAGCATTTGTGTTGAGCAAAATGACTTCTAACGTATTAGAAAATTTAGTAAGAATACTGTTTGCACAAATGAAAACTCTGATTGCCGTGTTTTGGCTAATTAAATCTAGGCTGGACGACACCATCATAGTAAATTCAGACGGAAGCCGCATAAACGATCCAACCAAAATCGGTGAAGTCAGCAGATTCCATGCCGTAGAAACCAAAAACGTACGCGAAAATTTGAGACTATATAAGTAGAATTTTAAATTTTAAATTAAAATTTTTATACTTTAATAAATATTTTGCCCACAAATTATTTCTTTTAATATTTTACTCGTATTAATTTTACAATTTGAAGAAGGTGGAGATATTCTGACTTACAAGAGGCAGCTTACCATTTTAGATGTCCTTAAGAGACGCACAAAAAACTACACCTCACGATCGTTCAAATGACAGAATATAAGCTAAAGTTTCAAAACTTGTTTTTGATCACCTTAGTGCAAGAAAAGGTAAGCAAAAATTTATGCTTTTCTGAGTAATTCGCAGCGTTCGCAGCACAAAATATGCCGTTTCATCGTGTTACCTGTTCACACGCAATAGGCTAGCTAGCTATCTAATTTTGCTAGTTTAATGATCAATCAATGTAGGATGGCGCAGAGTAACGCTTTTAATTCGCTTTTTCTCTTACTTTAATCTTACACTCATTGTCTCGATTCCTTCAATAGCATTCTAGCATTGTTCTTGCCTCACCTTGTTGTAACCAGTTGGCAGTAAAATGAAACTTTAGATGGAGTATGTTGCTTTATTGATCCTCATGTTTATTGACAGGCATTGCACTGATCAATAGCAGGTGAATGTTTTTTAAAATCGATTAACAATGCCAATAGGTGGAAGGTTGCGCTTATTTTAGTTTCATAATTGATCGATCAAGAAGCAATATGATTTTGCGCCATTTCATTGATGTTGTACAGAAAATGTTTCTGCGTTAAAAACGCAGAAACATACAAGGCAGATTGTTGTACGTGAAGTTTTCCGCATCCTCAATATTTCTGCGTCCAGAATTCCTTCTCAACGTCGTAAATGATAAAACTGATTTAGAAATAATATTTCTTCTATTTTGCGAGAACACTTTCTGACCTCCTTCTCCAGGAATTTTCTCACCCGTAAAAACTTACCTTAACTTCATTACATAATTTATGAAAAGCCACCAGGCTCCCGTATGTGTAATACAATTTGACAATAATTGATTACGCGGGTGGTGGTAACAATGTTTTAAATCAAGTTTGCGAGCTTGAGGTAAACACCAATCCCATTGTATTTAACCAGTCGTCGAACAACATAACAAAACTACCGCCAGCCGCAGCGCACTGACGCGTTTCGACCTTCCTTGTTCATCATCAGAGTACGACGGCAAATTGAATATCGAGAATCAAACCGCACTGAATATATATGGAAATCAAATTTAGATATTCGGCTCTCACCTCTAGCAGTCTCGCATACATTGAACTTGACTGGAAATGTCGGCTGCACAATTTCTATGCAGTCACGAACATTAACTATTTGCAGCTTTCGCCACATATGCATATATAGACAAAACAATTTGGCAATAATTGATTGCGCGTGTGTTGGTAACAATTCTTTAAATCAAATTTGCGAGCTTGAAGTAAACACCAAGCCCATTTTATTTAACCAGTCGTCGAACAAAATAACAAAACTACCGCCAGCCGCAACGCACTGACACGTTTCGACCTACCCCTGTATGTTTGTATATTTAAATATAAATGATAACAGTAGAACTAAGGATTAGGCTGAGTGTTTAAAATAATTTTCTCTATATATATTCGTCAAAAACATCGGAATAAATTGTGTTGTTTCTTCACAAGTGAGACGCTTACAACTGCCAGTTGAATGCCTTAATTAACACTGATTTAATGTATGCAACACTATTATTGGAATTTGGCAAGGCTGGAGTTTTTAACTTTATAATTAGAAAAACTTGGGAACGATCAATAAATGTGAACCACTAAAAGTACACTGTTGCATGCTTTGAATTCGACAAATAATTTAAAACGATTTATTAAAATTGAGCTGGCGTTCTTAAAATACACAAAAGGACCTTCTTTCTTCATTCATATAACAAAGCAGAACCGTCGTCTATTAAAGGCACTGAAACAGTTTTTACATAGTTATTGCTCAACAGCGAACCGCAGAAGATGGAAGCATGAACGTCAAACCAAAATATCTGTGGAATAGTTTTAAATCATGAGATTTAGTTCCCATCCATAGTTGTCTCACACAAATTTCAGCTGTCTGAAATGTCTGCTGAGCGAATTGTAGACAATGACATTCAGAATACTTTAAGGCTTTTGATACATTTATACGAATCCGTCAATTTCCCAGTCAAAAAATACACGAAAGGTTACAGTATGATAGCCATACTTTGTTCAAAAAATGCGTCAAATTTCAATAGTAATTACCATAGAAACGCAAAATTGTAATGATGAAAGGCCTCACCATTACAGTATAAAATTTAAAATTGCATATTATAATATCATAACCATTGCTAGTTATTTAAGTTGGAGCTATATTAATAATACCATTTGTAGATAATTAAGGATAATTGGCAATTTAATCTTATCATTACTGAGGTGTAATACAATGCTTAGAAAAGTATTAGACAGTTGGATTATGGGCATTATGGGCATCTCAATCATTTACCTTTTAAAATAATTAATTGTTGTGGTAATGCTTATTACACAATTATCTGATCCGCGTTCCAACTAAATGAGTATTTGTCCAATTCCGATTTTCAATGAAAGATTATCTGCTCTCCTTTTCGGATACCTTTTTCTATACATAGCCCATCATGAAATTTGAGTTAACTCGTTCAATTTATTATAATTACTGGATTATCTCATAAAGTTAACTGATTTTTCACTAGATAGATGTGCGCTGCATATTAATGTGTGCCTATAACTAAGATATAAAGTTAAATAAGTGATGGTCAGACAATAAAATTACGCTTATAACCTTGCGAATAGATGAACATAGTTAGAAAAGTTTATTATTAATTAATATTAGTCTCCACAATAAGCATAATTGTATTTTCTATCTTATGCAGTAGGTACTATGACTGAGTACTATTAACACAACACTGAAACTCAACAGTTTGATCTAGATATAGATCTGACATGAAAAATAAAATAATCCAATAACCTGTTGAAACCCGGTCTTAATGTGCTCTAGTGCGAAAATTATCGTGTTTTAATTGAATTCTATTAAGTTGCACAAGGAAAAATTATTAATTTATGCTAAAGTTCACCAAAATTGAGAATTACAATTATTCCAGCAAATACAGCATCATTATTCAGTAATCATCACAGCATTCAGTCAAAAATATATAACAGTTAGATCTTGTTTGTGGCGGAGAAATAATATATATGCAATTGTGTATTAGGTGTTGCTCACCTAGTAGAAAATTAGTATTACGCCTTAATACCCACTATATATTTTGGTGAGTAATGTAGGTCAATTTTACATTACTGTCTCCTATACGAACGTGTAAACCTTCAGTAGTTGAGTTAACCTTATATAATGTCTTCGACAATGCGACTTCAAAGCTAACTCACTATATACAATATATGCCGAGCCTGTAAAGGATACCAACACTATAGCTATTGTGTCAGTACAAGATTAGAACCCTTTTGTTGCAGAAAATGAACATGGCAACAAAACTATGATTGCGTTTCGGTACATGGAACCTCAACAATGGAATTTAAAATATGTCAAATTTCACAAAATTGAGAATTACAATTATTTTTGAGCATTTGTTACTCCAACAAATCCATACCTCTGGCTTTGATCGATATCAGTTATTAAATTTTGGGGAATTAATTACATCATTCAGTTAAATATACATTACATTTATATAGTTTGTTTTGCGAAGAGCCAATTTTTTTTAAATTGAAAAGGGTATGAGATTTTGCAGCCAATCAATTTGTTTGCTAAATATTCTCTATTCATCAACAGAGTACGACGGCAAACTGACTATCGAGGATCAAACAGCATTTCAGATATAAGGAAAGCAAAATTGAATATGCGGCTCTCACCTCTAGTAGTCTCGCAAACATTGTACTTGACTGGAAATGTCGGTTGCGCAATTTCTATCCAGTCACGAACATGAAATGTCTACAGCTTTCGCCACATACACACACACACACACACATATATATATATATATATATATATATATATATATATATATATATATATATATATAAAATAACAGGGCGCTGTTCAGCATGTTCTCATTCTTAAGTTCAAAATTGGCCGTACTGTCCGTTTTCAATGCGTTAATTTTCAGAATGCACAGAATGGGCATTTCTTAAATTAAACTATTGGCTCCCTGGAACTCATCTTACTCTTCCGACATATATATGGGATTGGTGTTTATTTCAAGCTCGCAAACTTGATTTAAAGAATTGCTATCACCAACCGCGCAATAAATTATTGTTAAATTGTATTGCTTATATATGTTTATGTGGCGAAAGCTGCAAACAGTTAATGTTCGTGACTGCATAGAAATTGTGCAGCCGACATTTCCAGTCAAGTTCAATGTATGCGAGACTGCTAGAGGTGAGAGCCGTATATCTAAATTTGATTTCCATATATATTCAATGCGGTTTGATCCTTGATCGTCAGTTTGCCGTCGTACTCTGATGATGATCATGGAAGGTCGAAAAGCGTCAGTGCGTGCGACTGGTTGTAGTTTTGCTATGTTGTTCAACGACTGGTTAAATACGACGGGATTGGTGTTTACTTCAAGCTCGTAAACTTGATTCAAAGAATTGTTACCACCACCCGCGCAATCAATTATTGTTTAATAGAACATGCTTTATTGGGATATGCTCCGACAAGTACGATTTTGACCTTCTACTGCATCTGCCTAAATAATTCTGACCACGGGTACAATTTCAATAGTTGATTATGTCCAATGCAAATTTCAGTGGGGTTTTGCTTTGTCCGCTGAGTAGGGGAAATCTAGTGGTGGTTCTTCTTAAAATAAAATCAGTTAAAAATAAAATTAAACATACATTGTAATTTTGTTAGTTAAAAGAATAACTCCATGTTGTTTGTCAGAATAATTTTTCGGTGAAGAAAATCAATATATGTATGCTAACCAATCACACAACTTACACATTTACAACATTATAGATCAGTTGCTCACAGACCATGTGGAATCGAAATCTAATAAATAGTTTTTCATGGTTGTTTCTATTGTGTATTCAAGATAAAACGTATCATTAATTAGGATTAAATTGTTCTTCATCAACCGTCATTTATTTAGCTTATGATTAATTCAAAGACACGAATTGCTATTGTTTTGTAGTGTCTTACTGCTCAATTCTAATAGTAAATACCTACGAGTTGTTGAAACTCCAGTTATTTGCTAGGTAATAGCCACCTTCTATTTTACAAATAAATGTGCTGAGAAGAAAGTGAAGACATGAATAAATGCAAATGTCGACAACATTTCTGTTTTATTCGCAATCTGCAAGTTAAACAAGATCAATTAGCTACGCACGCCTGAATGCGTAGAGCTGCATTGAACCATCTCTTCTCAATTTTGATAGACTAGTGTGATTTAGCTCGCACTATTGTCTGACAAAAAATAAACAAATACAAGCGATGGTCATAGGACTGATACTTTAATGACATTTTTATATAAGTCGGCCCAACAACCTGACGATTGATCCGTCCATACTAAACGACTTAAATATTTATTATTATAATCAAGGTTGCGGTCTCGATATAAACACCTGACCCATTAATTACTTACATTTTTCAGTATAAACTAAGAATTGTATAGTGTAGAAAAGGCAATTCATCCAGTAGACCGGTTTCGTCCTTATTGGGAACTCATCAAGTACTGGCCAGAATTTGCCGCGGACAGGGCTCGAACCTGGGCACGTCTGCTTCGGAATCTGGTGCTCTAACCACTGAGCCATCCTGCCGCACACTACACTACACACAATTTTCAGTTATATACTAACTAATGTAACTTGGTTAGTCAATTTTTCCTTTAGGTGGAGCTCATATGGCATCCATTTAGACCCAAAGTTCCAACTAACCATGCCCAATCTGTCATTACTGAACAGACACCACATTACATGGGGAAATGGTATTGAAATGAACATTTATATAATTAAACGAACATTGGTTGCGCGGGTGGTGATAACAATTATTATAATCAAGGTTGCGGTCTTGATATAAACACCTGACCCATTAATTACTTACATATGTCAGTATAAACTAAGAATTGTATAGTGTAGAAAAGGCAATTCATCCAGTAGACCGGTTTCGTCCTTATTGGGAACTCATCAAGTACTGGCCAGAATTTGCCGCGGACAGGATACGAACCTGGGCACGTCTGCTTCGGAATCTGGTGCTCTAACCACTGAGCCATCCTGCCGCACACTACACTGTACACAATTTTCAGTTATATACTAACTAATGTAACTTGGTTAGTCTATTTATCCTTTAGGTGGAGCTCATATGGCATCCATTTAGACCCAAAGTTCCAACTCACCATGCCCAATCTGTCATTACTGAACAGACACCACACTACATGGGGAAATGGTATTGAAATGAACATTTATATAATTAAACGAACATTGGTTGCGCGGGTGGTGATAACAATTATTATAATCAACGTTGCGGTCTTGATATAAACACCTGACCCATTAATTACTTACATATGTCAGTATAAACTAAGAATTGTATAGTGTAGAAAAGGCAACTCATCCAGTAGACCGGTTTCGTCCTTATTGGGAACTCATCAAGTACTGGCCAGAATTTGCCGCGGACAGGATACGAACCTGGGCACGTCTGCTTCGGAATCTGGTGCTCTAACCACTGAGCTATCCTGCCGCAAACTACACTACACACAATTTTCAGTTATATACTAACTAATGTAACTTGGTTAGTCAATTTTTCCTTTAGGTGGAGCTCAAATGGCATCCATTTAGACCAAAAGTTCCAACTAACCTTGCCCAATCTGTCATTACTGAACAGACACCACATTACATGGGGAAGTGGTATTGAAATGAACACTTATATAATTAAACGAACATTGGTTGCGCGGGTGGTGATAACAATTATTATAATCAAGGTTGCGGTCTTGATATAAACACCTGACCCATTAATTACTTACATATGTCAGTATAAACTAAGAATTGTATAGTGTAGAAAAGGCAATTCATCCAGTAGACCGGTTTCGTCCCTATTGGGAACTCATCAAGTACTGGCCAGAATTTGCCGCGGACAGGATACGAACCTGGGCACGTCTGCTTCGGAATCTGGTGCTCTAACCACTGAGCTATCCTGCCGCACACTACACTACACACAATTTTCAGTTATATACTAACTAATGTAACTTGGTTAGTCAATTTTTCCTTTAGGTGGAGCTCATATGGCATCCATTTAGACCCAAAGTTCCAACTAACCATGCCCAATCTGTCATTACTGAACAGACACCACATTACATGGGGAAGTGGTATTGAAATGAACATTTATATAATTAAACGAACATTGGTTGCGCGGGTGGTGATAACAATTATTATAATCAAGGTTGCGGTCTTGATATAAACACTTTAAATATTTGTCAGGGATT
>JAQBSW010003171.1:0-88109 GCA_029291075.1 Eudiplozoon nipponicum
GGATAATTGTTATCAGCAACATAACCTCTTGAGATTTTTATCTCCAAGTTTTGTATTATTAAATTTGAAATGTTATGCATTATATTATCATGTTAGTCAACAATACATACAATCAATTGCTAGTCATGGTTCTCATTTTTTTGCATAATGTTTCACTCGAATTATACCTTAATTTTCCCTATTTTTGCTGAAGAATCTATCACTCTTTACAGCCGAACTTTCTGATGTTGATATATTGTACAATACAAATGGTAAGATTTACTTATCTACATGAGTCTAATTACACATATTTATGTGATTTGATATGTTTTGTTATATTGCAAATTTTCCAATATTACTATTTGATGCAACATGTGTTGTTGGAATCCAAATAAATATATTTATTCCATTCTGTTCTATTCTATAATGTTATATGTCTACGAGCGAGTGAAGGATGAGCTACAGTTTTGATGCTTCAATCCAATTATAATAATAAAATGTTAGAACAGTTAAGTAATGCGTAAGTGTATACGCTAAAATAACAAAAAACTACCATATCGGTTACAATGATGAGTAAATTTATTAATCAATAATCTCACTGCTAGTGATGATTTGGATTAAGTGCATGCTGACACACTCATACAAAGAGACACCGTTGCACCCAGAGTTTATAGTTTGATCAAAGTGCATAAATCTCGTAAAAAATTAAGAATTATTGTCAGTGTCCAACATGCATGCAGTGATAATGAATTCGATTCACTATCATCATCATCATCATGTGCAGCCGTACAAAAGCCAAAAGTGACTAAAGTTTCATTGCCATATAACCATAAGTCGTTCATGGTTATATGAGGATTGTAAAAGAACACTAGGTCGCCCATTCCTAGTGAGTGTCCAACACTCACGAACATAAAAGATTCCTAAGTTTCTGTGTCATAGAATAAGAAAATATTCCTATTTCTTAGACAATACATTGTTAAACTCGTTTCAATTGGTTGAAATTGGGGATAGGTTTGTATGCTTATGTGTAGTATGTATGTTCACGAATATACCGTTACCTGTTACCCTGGATTGTTTTCGATATTTCCTAATTGATCGATCCTTAACATTACGAGAAAGTATAATGATGATAATAAACATCATAGAGATGATGTGTATATGTATATCCATCGCTTATTTTAAATTTGGGAAAAAAATTCATAAACCAATTAGATGTATCCAAATTAGACCACTTTTGTTGGTAACAATAGCAAATATCCTTATACATTATTTATAATATAATCTTTTTGATAAGTCACCACTGAAGCTAAAATTACGCCTACGATTCTTTGATCATATATTAATGATCTGGAATCATGGTGATGATAAAATGGTAAATTTCTTTATTTTAACGCTTATAATGAACGACCTACAATTGAATCTTGAATTACCATTTTTGGATGTCAAGTTAATTTGGATAGGTCAGAAATTAGAAAAGGATATATTTAGAAAGGATACTTACCCGGAATCCATTGTTAATTTAAGGTCAAAACACCCGTATCTTATGCAAATCGGTATCTTAAAGTTTATTAACATTAAAAAGCCATAGATTAACAGCCGAGTCTCTTTTATGGAATATTCGTAATCCTCAGCTAAATAAAAAAAGAAGTGCGTACATTTAAAAAAAATATAAACAGGTAATTGTTTGTGCGTGTGTGTGCGTGTACGCGAGTTTCCCAGCATGTAGGCTGCCAGCTTGGTGTATGTTAATTATTATTTAAACAAAAGAAAATGTTGCGAAACTGGATCAATAAAAATTAACTGATCTGGGTTTCGACTAAAACAGGCTGAATTCCAGTTATTTTGGTTCGTGAAGATATTTCGACATTCTTTAGCAGATGCCTTTTTCAGGTCACCAATCATCACCAGTTTTAATAAAGAAACTCCTGATGTTTCAAGGATTCAATCTTTTCTTTTCGGTTAGAGTCTAGTTCCTAAGGTGAGAGACTGCTTTAAAAAAGTCCTATATTTGTACATTAAAGCTATTCATTTTACTTTTCTACTAAGTTTAGAGTCAGGTAGTACCATGATCTTACGATCTTTCTTCCCTCTATCAGCTTTTATTTATCTCAATTTAGGATTAAATTTTCTTACGACATCCATCATTGCTGCAATTATTAAATGAAGAGGATAACCATTAGCCCTGAAAATACCGCGCAGTCTACCTAATTCCACAACGTAAAATTACATGGAGTGTATAAAACAATTAGTCTAACGCATTCAAATGGTAAATTCTTACTCAGCCACTATAGTCTCACTTAGATTAACGTTACGCAAATGAACATACACACACGTGACACGCGAATATCTAGTGATAGATCAGTCTGAAGTGTAAATATTATAAACAGAGGAAATACCGTGCTTGCTTCAGTAATTTGGTTTATTAAAACTGGTGAAAATGGACGAAATAAAGGAGGCTGTCGATAAAGTTATTCGAAATATTTCGGTAAAGAAAGAAAACTACTGGAAAAAGATCAACTGCGTTATGCAAAACGCAGATCAGATAATTTCATCTAATCCATTTTCGTAAAGAAACTTCTAAACAATCATAGCTAATGTTTGTTGAGTCTGGTCTGGTGGGTGTTTAGCCTTGACTGGTAGGAATTTTGATTATGTACGTGTCTGTATAAACTCAATATTGCATCAAGTAGAAAAGGAAATTTATGCAGCATTCCGGTTATGTCCTTGAAATATTTTCAAGTAATGCCCAAAATTTTCCGCAAACAGGACTCAAATAGGAGCACTTTGCTTCAGATTCCACGACTCTAAACACTGTGCTCCCTTGTGCCTTATACTATGCGTAAATGTATTTCATATATCTACTCATGTTTATGTTAGCCTATTATTCAGATAGGATCTATTTGGAGTCCCTTAAGAACTGAAGTGTGCATTATTATTAAATAAAACCCTATTAATTACAATTAAATATGCAATTCAAGAAATCTCTAATAAAACTGCTTAAAACTAAAAGAGTTTGTTACTAAAATCAAAGTTATAAGCAATATTGTGTAAAACCATAATTAGACTATTTCACCTTAAAGAGAACTTCGTTGGGTTGTAACGCAGAGTCGCGTGTTACATACACCCCTCCCCGACAATTAAAATTAATACACAATGAAGGGGGCTAACCTTACAGGAGGTGTTATGACCCTGCCGTAACGAGTAAGCACTGATGTTGGCTCAGACGACACTGACTCTGGTTCCTTTTTATCTCGCGGCGGCGTGACGGCGTCAGTTGGCTCTGTTTCTGGTGAGATGTCGGGCGTCAGCCCGTGGTCAGCAAAACTGTCTGGAGGTGGAATAATCGTTTCTTCCCCACCTGATAGGTCAACATCGTGGACACCACTTGTACCAAATTCCCAAGAAACTCCATGAAATATAAATGGAGCCGGCTTATCCTCCAAAAGGAGTCAGCCGCAGTAAAGAAGTAAAGAAGAACACAAAACTGCGTGTAAGTATGGGCATATTGCTAAATCTGATCTTGCTCGTCATGTAGTGGAGACTGGTCATACTATCAACTGGGATGAATGCAAACGCATATCAATATGTAGTCGTAATAGGGTGACGAGGATGATTAGAAAATCTATCGAAATTAAATCTAGAGATAATATTATGAATGAAACAGTTGTTGAAAAATCGTTAGGTTCGATTTGGAATACTGCATTAGCTAATGGCAGGAAAAGGCGATTGCACGAATTGGAAACTGAAGCTAGCTCCAGTAAGCGATTAAGATTATTGGATTAAGATTGGCTTATTATTGGGCTTATTATTCAAGTAATGACTAATCAATTATTAAGAATATAGTCTTTCTAAATCTCTAACTACTCGTTTGATTTAAAGTGATTTGAACATTTATTTTGTGTCTTGCACCCCCACCCTACCTATTGAGATCATTCTAATAATAAATCATTTCAAATATTTGGAAGTAATAATTAGTCTGACGCGTGCAAAAGGTAAATTAATGTCTATTGACTGCATTTTCATTTAGATGAATGTACATGTGTATCAATTATATTTAACTGAATTTTTTAGTTACGCATACAAATACACACGCACATGCGTGGCGTGCGCCAATTTAATGGTATGACAATAACTCTTAATAACAACTCTTTCTTGTGTACAACCTGAGTGGTTTGAATTGAAAGTTAACATGTGCATTAGTCATTCGGACTTCTAGTTTTATCACTCCTGGCATGTTTTTATGACTAGTGTTTCTGAATTATTGGTTTCCGTCCACCAGAAATGTGAGGACAACCTCGGTTACGTCATTTTATATGTAGTGTATAAAACAAATATTCTAACGCATGCAAATGGTAAATTCTTATTCAGCCGCTCCATACTCACTTAGATGAAAATACCGGTTACGGAAATGCACATACACACATGTGACACGTGACTATCTAGTAAAAGATCAGTCTGAATTATAAAAATTATAGCCAGAGGAAATAACGCGCTTGCTTCATTAGTTTGGTTTTTTAAAACTGGTGAGGATGGACCAACTGAAGAAGGCTGCCGAAATATTTTGGTAAAGAATGAAAACTACTGTAAGAAACACAATGATTTTTTAGGATGATAAGTTACTGCCGTCGTTATTTACCAGTTTTTTTCTGGAATTATAGGATCGTACGCTCGACATTTGACGCGTGAACTGAGTACGATCAAGATTCCCTGACCTATCAATTTTAGCCAAGATGACAAGGAGAAATTCCAGAGGGTGAAATAACAACATAAAGAGATGCTTCTGATATAGCCATATGGGTAGTGATACATCAGAGTGGAAATGGTTTTGTCACACTGATAGCATTTTACAATAGGTAACTGTAGGTTTGTGACAAGCGATATTACACGCTCGAGGAAGAGTTATTTGAGATTTATGCTGCAGTTTTTCATTTCGAATACTACTTGGACAGGCATCATTTAACAGTATTGACTGATCATATGCCGCTGATATGTATTCTTGGTAAAAACAACAGGATTAATTATTCTCGGCAGGTGAATTCACAAACAGCAGACTAACAGAATTCGATTTACTCATCCCTCATATTTTCTGTAGCAAAGATAAATCTGATCCGGTCGGAGCCACTTGTCAGCTCTATCACATTTTCGAAAGATTTTACCCAACAATTCATGGAAGCATAGATTTTTTATTCTTTAGTAGTTGTGTTGGCAAAGAAATCAGTTTTTACATACAAGAGGGTTGGAGATCAGTGGTTACTGTGTAAAATCTTGATGAGCCAAATTAGACCGCATATACCGTTGGAATTAAGGTACAAAATGATTCAGCAGCTGCATGAATTGGAGCACCCTTCCATTAAGGCAAATACCGGGTTCGTTACTGATATATATATATATATATATATATATATATATATATATATATATATGTCCAAAGATGTCAAAAGTCATGGGCTTGGGCAAGCGACATGCCTGGTCTCAAACTGCAATATATAACAGTTAAATACTGTTTGTTGCAGAGAACTAATATATATGCAGGTATGTATTAGGTGTTGCGAACCTAGAAAAAAATTAGTTCAGTTGTGACCAGAAGGATAAACCAAAGGCAGCACGAACGGAAAGTATAATCTCATGCACATTCGTTTCGTGCAGGCCAGGGTGTATGGATTTACTAGAGTAACAGGTGTTCAAAAATATTTGTAATTCTCAAGTTCGGTGAACTATACCATTAATTCATATCCATCAGGATGGTACCATGTACCGATTCGGAAACCATAGTGTTAGTACCATGTACCTTTTCGGTACAATTTGTTGGTATCGGTTACTAACACAATAGCCATAGTGTTAGTATCCTTTACAGACTCGGTATATATATTATATAACGTGAGTTATCGTTGCAGCCGCATTGTCGTAAACTATATGGTGTTAGCTTCACTATTGCAGGTTTACACATTCGTCTACGAGATTGTACCGTCCTATTATCCCACATTTATGACCAAAAATATATAGTGGTTAAAGGGCTTAATACCGGCTCCTACTGATGAGTCGCCAGTAAGCACGAAACGAATTGCATGAGTTTATACTCTCGGTTAATGCTGCCTTTGGTTTATCCTTTTGGTCACAGCTGAACTAATTTGTTACTAGGTTCGCAACACCTAATACATACTTGCAAACTTGCAATTTTTGGCGACATACTAAGATCAAATGAAAAAAATGGCATACCAGCGGGTAGTGCTAAGCATGTACACATGAATATAGCAGAAATGCCCGAAATATCTGGTCAGATTTATCTGCTCACGGTGGTTTATCCTTTCAGCCGTCAGTTTGAAGTTGTGATATTAAGGGGTATGATATTTCAGGAACCTTGCTTCCGTTCTTGCGTAATTGAGTGTCACGATATGGTGTACTGGTAATGGTAACTAGTGATTGTTGTAGTTAGTTTATGACTGAACCCTTTCTCAGGTCATTGATTGCCATGTGGATTTAAATTGAGGCACATGAATGCATTAAATCCCAGAACTAATGATATGGTTGAAAGGCTGCATGGGGAACTGAAATCTGCATTACGATGTACTAGAGGATCCATTTTGAGTACATGATTTTACTATATTTTTGCTTTTAATGTGAAACGTGTAAAGAGCATAACTAGAGGCATCATTAATTGAGCTTGATTATGGAGAGACAATGAGATTACTTGGAGATGTTATTATAGACGCTTCAAGCTGTCTTGTTTGGACCTCTAGCTCTGTAGATTGGTTTATAGGAATTCTGGGGGTCAAAATGAATCGCTTAGCTCCAACCATGAAAATTGTTTCAAAGTCAAAATTCTATGCAAATTCAGATTTAAATCTGGCGTCTCATGTATACATAACCAAAGAGACCAAACGAAATTGTCTGACTCCGTTTTATAAGGGTCATTCAAAGTCAATTGTGTGACTGAGCAAAATTCATTCATAAAAGTGAACGGCAAAAAAGAGTGTGTAGCACTGGATCGCTGCATTACACAATTTACTTGGATGGAGGAGGAGACTGAGGAACAATTCCCATCTGAGGCGAGATCTGACACGGAGATGTGGAACAAAAGTGCTAGAGTTAAACAAACGTGAAAAGGAAATAATGCCTTACTCCAAGACAACAGAAGAGAGAGACCGAAACAATATGAAAGTGAAACCTAGCGAAATACCAGTACGATATGTAGAAACATGTTCTGGAAGAGTCCAAATTAGAACAGCAAAAGATCAAAACATTCATAGAGATAATACAATTACACAATAATTGCTTGCGCGGATGGTGGTAAAAATGATTTAAATCAAGTTTGCGAGCTTGAAGTAAACACCAATCCCATTGTATTTAACCAGTCGTCGAACAACATAATAAACTACCGCCAGTTTAAATATTCAGTTATTTAAACTAGATTGTTCTCGGGGACTTTTAACGTATTACCTTTTGTTCTAGATACTATATGCGGTAATTTTTTGTGGAAAAAAGAGAGTACTTTCGAGATTTCCAATAACTGACGGAGTAATTGAAGATGAACTTGATAAAGTTCGTTTTGCCATGACTCTTCTTAACCAGGCTCATGTACATGCCTATCCATTGATTTAAGTGAAATATTTTTGCGCACTAAATTCATCTTCCAAACCTATAAGATTTTAAAGCAGAATGTTGCAAACCAGCTTCACGGGTTACAGAAGACATTATGCAAATAATTTTCAAAAATTTTCTTCGTGCAGCTTCTGTGAGGATCTATAGGGCAGATTATTTTCAAATCATCAGCAGATTTACTTAGCAGACCACATAATATAACAATTTATATAAACGCAAAAGCAAAGTAGAATAATTTTTTGACCGAGGCTCGAGCCTTGAGATATTCTGGATGTGATTCACAGCCGCCTAGATTGGTTCATATTAACTTAAGCAGTCATGCTTCTATTATATCGACAAAAATTCGTCTTTAAATATATGAATTCACCTATAGAAAAATTTAAACCTTCATACTTTCATCAACAGAAATTGAATTGAACGCTTTTGAGATATTTATGAAGATTATTATTGCATCAAAATTTTTTGCCTACAGTTATGATATTAATCCACATGGAAAGAATATATTTTATGATTGACTGACCTCTTGTGATTCCATGTTGACATTTTTCAAAGTCAACCGGTAAAATTGAGTCATGTTGCCTCAGTATTAAACACTCAATAACCTTAGTGAGAGAAGATATTCTAGATATCAATCTTTTATCATTAATAACATTTGGTCTATTTTATTTAGCCAATAAATATGTCATTATAGTTAAGATATTTAATTTAACAACACCTATTATAAAGATTTTAATAAAAATAATGAAAGTTAATTCATAAATACAACATGTAATGGAAGAATATTATCTATTGTCATTTCTAAATGGCCTTTTTGCTTTCTAGAATTCATATTCGTCAATTAGTCTACGTAGCGTTCCACTGTCAAATTCTGGTCGTTACTCGCTGTTTAACAAAAAATCCGATAAGCATACATGCTCGAAGCTCATGATATTGCACATTAATTTACCAAATAGGTCTTCTAATTAAAATTTAGAATCACATGTGTTTTAGCCACTGTTAGTACCAGCTTATCAATGTCTATAGTTAAAATCATTATCATAAATTTTATATACCACTTTTGGATTGCTTCTAAGCTTTTCCTGTATGATCTTTTCCTATATCTGGTAAATAGCGATAAATAAATAGTTAATTTTTTTAATCTACTATATGTAAAATCAGCCTTATTTTACCTATAAGCAGATTGCATTTAACAATTGTATTTAATTTTAATCTTAACTAACATAGATGTCTGTCAATCGTTCTCGAAAAATATAAATAAATGAACATCTTTGGATGAAATTATTTAACGCATTAGACCTGAGACTATAAAATCATTTGTGTTTAGGTGCATAAACACTCGTAACATAAAAAATCATACTAAGATTGCCAAATAGATTCCAATTAATTCTGACAAATTCTAAATGAGCGTCAGTGATCGTAACTATCTGCTTCTTCACATTCGGAATATCCTATTTAAAAATATTTGCTTATGATTTCATTCACGAAAATAATTCACCACATCGTAATAATAAAGAGTCACAACTTCATTCTCCAAATAAACACGATCCAAGCTGTCATAACCACTAATTTTAACTTTTATAGCGTGTATATCATCAAGATAAAGAAATAAAGTAGATATAATACCACTTGAAGATTATCAATGCCGCGTTTTGCGTACGCGGGTAATAGCTGTACACGGGCAGTTACACAAAGATCCGATATTTCACATTTTCCAATTTTGTTTTGTCTTTGATCGGGTTGACTCATTTTTACTTCAATTGGAAATGCGGTTCTATCATATCTTTGATAGAACCGCATTTCCAATTGAAGTAAAAATGAGTCAACCCGATCAAAGACAAAACAAAATTGGAAATAGTGAAAAATCGGATCTTTGTGTAACTGCTCGTGTACAGCTATTACCCGCGTACGCAAAACGCGGCATTGATAACCTGAATGCTTACACACCGCAAAATATTGAGTTTAAAACCCACTTGAAGATTGTTAGAATCACCTGCAATAACGTCATATCCCTAAGAATTAAAGAGATGATGCACAGAGCTAATAAACTATTTCATCATTCCAACTCGAATACGGTTATATATACACTGCTGCAAAATGTAAATTATTTATTTGAATTGTAACACAATAAAAAACAATAATCACTGGAATTCAAAAGTTTAACATTATATAAGGATATCACATATATAAGAACTCGCCCGTCGTTTAGCGAACGACGAAATTCTAAGGGTTGTTAACTTCCTGGTTTTCAATTTTCTTATTGAGCCATGTTTCAACTGAAATAATAGTCAAATTCTTTTGTTTTTACCAAAGGCCGACAACACGAAATATTTGTTTTTAACACTAAGAAAGTTCGCATAAAACACCAAAAAGCCAAATTTAGGAATTAGTTTATCTTTTCTATCAATAATTTTGATCTTTTGACAATTGTGTTTGTGATATAATATTTATTATCACCATCAGATTTTTCACGGCATTTAAAAGAATCTATTTTTTCCATTCTAAAAGTTTTTTGGTGTCATTACATTCCATATATTTATATTCACCGATTTAGTCGATTTGGCATCTGTTACTTGCTTCACGGCAATTACTGGCTTAACATTACTATCAAATATTACATTCTTTCCAGCCACCAAAATATCTTTTGCTTAGCTTTACATCATTTTTTACTATTCAGCTTGTCTAAATTCTCGTTACTCGGACTGGTTTACATCTTCTGCCGAGAAACACTAAATTACTTGTTGGCTGCGTTTTATGAACATTTTAACGACTGATATGTACCCCCACAAATATATTACTCTTACAAGGCCGATCTTGGAATATGCAGCCGTTACCTGGAATAAAATAAAAATGGGTTTTTCAAACAGGATAGAAAAGATTTCAAACATATTTGTCTTGTCTGATGCACTGTACATGCTAGCGGACTACGGTTTCTTTCACGGCAAAATTTAGAGTTTAGGAGATTGTGCTTCTGTGTAGAAGAATTCCACTTGAATCAGTGAACATGTTTATATACGACCCTAATAAAGAAAATTCATGAACAGGAACTAGATCTTGACAATGAGCGATTGCTCCACCTCTTGAGGGCAAGCTTACTAGAACCATTTTTTCTTTAAAAAAACATAAACTTTCCAATCATTTGCCTAAAGGGCTTATTTGAAAACCACCACTAAGATATACTGAACTTGGTTAAACATAAGAGCATAATGATCTTCTGCATTTTGAATTCGACGATACATAACCATGGTTAAACAAAGTCGTTGTCACAACAGTGGCTTTTGACACATTTTATGGAGAGACTGGCATACTAACTGTTTCATTTTATTGAAACACTATGTATTATATCAACATTTCAGTTGGCTTTTAAATAAAGAATTTCTAGTCACTTTTTTCACTCATTAATAAATAATTATGTTTTAGGTTTGTATATTGATATTTACAATTATCGTGCTAGATGGCCTTCGTTGCAATAAATAATCCTGCTAAATACTGTTTGTTGCAAAGAACTAATATATATGCAAGTTTGTATAAGGTGTTGCGAACCTAGTAACAAATTAGTTCAGTTGTGACCAGAAGTATAAACCAAAGGCAGCATGAACGGAAAGTATAATCTCATGCACATTCGTTTCGTGCTTACTGGCGACTCATCAGTAGGAGCCGGTATTACGCCCTTTAACCACTATATATTTGGTCAAAGAATGTGGAATAATAGGACGGTAGAATCTCCTAGACGAATGTGTAAACCTGCAATAGTGAAGCTAACATCATATAAAGTTTACGACAATGCGACTTCAACGCTAACTCATACTATATAATATATATACCGAGTCTGTAAAGGATACTAACACTATGGCTATTGTGTTAGTAACCGATACCAACATTATTGTACCGAAAAGGTACATGGTACTAACATTATGGTTTCCGAGTCGGTACATGGTACCATCCTGATGGATATGAATTTAAGTTACAGTTCACCGAAATTGAATTCCTGCTTTTGGTTTGTATATTGATATTTCCAATTATCGTGCTAGATAGCCTTCGTTGCAAAAGTTATTATTATTAACAGTTAATTAGGGTGTAAATAGGTTGACTGTTTCATTACTTCATATTTTATTCTACAAGATTATCTAATTTAAGTTTCTCCTACATCTCACTATTATAAAAAATTGTCTTTTATCCATATACTTATGCTATGTAAAGTATTTCCTGGCGTGGATATTTTCATTTTTACATTATATTTAATCGCATATATGTGGTATAAATTCAAAAAATTCTAATTCTAAATTTTAGAAAGTTTAATAACTACCGGCCTTGTTCGATCGGTCTTGCATTTCCACTTGGTGGCACTGAATCCTTTCTGCATCTGTGGATTCGTTAATCATCTTGATCAATGACACCACATTATTCCTAGTTTCATTTTATGGGAGACTAAACTGAATTATTAGATTTTGCATGTCTTCTTGCAATAACCCAGCTAAAAATTAATTTTGTAAAACCTTCACATAAAGTTTAGTCGGCATTTGCATTATTTCCCTTCATGGTCGTTGCTCATTAGTATTTTTATCAACATTATTTTATTCTGGCAATACTGAATTTGTAATTTTAATTCGGTTAGTCTTTTTACTGGGATCATCATCTAATGAGATATTCGCCTTCATATTGACATAAAGATACAGAGAATCAAAGTCTTTTAGATATGAATAAAGACTATCAGTGCATCCATATTCTTTTCATCCAGTGTTATGATACATTTCCACATGGATGAGATGATCTTAAGGGTTGATTGCATTTTCATAAAACCATGTTAGCATAATTCAAATTCTGCCGTCAACAAAAGTTCAAATGATAAAGTGTTAACTGTTCAATTATCTTAAAAAATGAACGGATGACAGATTATTTTATAATCGTCGAAACACGTTGGCTTACTAACTTTAGGCAACGTCTTGCCCACTATCGTTAGGATATTAGTTGTTATTGTACTGTCCTACAAAATTCGGTTTAAAAAAGCTCAGAACGTATCTAGGAATACAAAAAGCCGTTGATGTAGGTTGTAAATTAATATACCAAAATTATTATTTTTATTTTAGATTTTACTTTTAACATAAGTTTCTCTAATGTGACACTGTTTATAACAAATTGTGAGTTCTGGTTATTCGGAAATCCACAAGCTCAGTAATACGGCTATCGTTCCGTGTATTACAAAATAAGCTATCAATCAATACCTTCAATTCACAAAAACATTCAATATCCATTTTATCAAAACGTAATGTAATTTTTACCATCTCTTTTTATTGTCTCTAGTCATTTCTATGTTTGTATTTATACTAAGGTTTTCACTTCAGGTAGCGTAACAATGTTGACAAAGAAAGAAGTAAATTAGTTTTCATTGTGTAAAAACAATCATAAACTGAATTTTCACATAAATTTCCGAAAAGTTCCCAGTTAATTCTTGAGCACTGAAAATGTAAATTTTAAAGTGAAATTTTCTTTTTTACCACTCAGATTTTTCCATTGAAAGAGTGTGTATATATATATATATATATATATATATATATATATATATATATATATATATATATATGTGTGTGTGTGTGTTTGTGGTGAAATTCCTTAAAGCAGCTAACTAGTTCTTAACTGTGCCTGTTCACTATTCAGTCTCCAAACAGACAAGGTCCAAGCATTCCAAACCATTAATTATTTTGATTTTAGCTTATTGTAACAATAAACACCTTTGAGGCCGAGAACATTCCAGTTGTCCTCTATAGAGCTGAAGTGAATAAAACAGAAAGTTCTTACAGAAGTGCACGAATTAGGATGAAGCAGTCAACACAACGATGGAATCAGCCTACGAGTCGCAGAAATGAATATAAAATAATAGACATTTGTATTTTGTTTTGCTACATGGTCTCGCTTTATACGAGCAAACTACAAATAATTGATTAAAAATAAAGCATTTGTGTTGAGTTAATCAAAATGGTTTCTGGCGGATTGGATAACGTAATAGGAGTATTATCTGCACAATTGAACACTTTGACTGCGGACCTCGGGATAATTAAGTCTTGGCTGGTCGACACACTTATAATAAATTCTGAGGGAATCCGCATAAAAGACCCAACTAATGTAGGTGAAGTCAACAATGAAGACCGCGTCCAAAAGTCAGCCGACAGATTTATGACGGTTTTTTCTTTCGAATCGACGAATTTTTCCGACCGTCATCAGAATTTAAGCCTATGGTTACACCCTTGGATGTGGAAAGGCAACAGTTGTGGTTCGAGCACAAGAATATTTATTTTAAGCACATATTGTGCGCGTGGCTGTCGGGAAATTAGTTGACCGGATAGTCGCAGTCCAATAAAAATCGCCTGTCGACCTAATGTATGGAGAATATAAAAGTCGATTTTTGGATTGCTTCCATGCCTCAGGAGGTTTTTCAGAATTGTACAGCCTCTCCTTGACACTATGGAACACACCAAGCAGTGGTCGTCCAAGCTAACTGAGTCTTTGCACGGGTTGCAACTGCATGGGACCATCATTTTTTATGCTTCTGTATCCTACCAGATATGGTTCAATAAGTTCGGCAATGATTGCCCTGACATCGGCTGATGCGATACCACGCATTAGTCCCGTTACAAATTCCGGCAGGGGCGACATAACTTAATGGAATTCTTCGCGACAAGTTCAGTGAGTCCGGGACGGACGGCGGCAGCCTATGGCTTGAAAACAATGTCAAAATATAAAGACACCTGCTGTGACAAATTAATCGCCCAGAATTCTCCAATTGTCTTATCAAGATCTGAAATGAATAAAACAGGCATTCATTGCGGACGTGCACGAATTAAGATGAAGCAAGAGGAACAATAATCGAAGGAATCTTCGAGCCGCAGAAGTGAATATAAAAGAAGAAATATTGGTATTTTGTTTTACTAAATGGACGCGCTTTTTATGTCAGCAAACTCCTACAATTAATCGATAAAAAGTAAAGCATTGTATACGCCCCGGATGCAATTAAATGTCGTTTGACGTTACAAAGTAGTTAAAGGCTGTAGATAATGAGAGACTGTTACTGTAGGTGGCTCTTATCAGGGCCGTAACGGAGTTCTCCGGAAAATACAGAGAAAGTTAGTTAGTGTTGCAGGGTCTAGAAGTACTCCAAGAAACTTGAGGCCGGCTCTGGTTGACAGTCTGTTGTTCCGTCGATGTGGAGTCGAAGCCAGAGAGGTGAGTTGCTGTGTGAAGGCTCAGAATTGTCTTGTTGAAGATCAGCGACATCACCGTGATGGTTGGCACACGTAGAAGTTCGATTAATAGAAAATCGCTCCGTATGATTAGTTGTGCAGCAACAAGAAGATTAGCATGACTGAGATCCAAGTGACTAGATGACACAGCGTATTTTACGCAAGTTCAGAAGTCGGCGTAGATAAACAGTCAATTGTGTAGCGCGGCAGTAGGATATGTCAAACGTGTGTGAATGATGTATGGTAAATGCACCGTGCTTATATACTATTGAAAACTTAAGTTCACACGCGCCATTGGTTAACGGCAAATTTCGCTTGTTTTAATTGGTACCGCGTAAATGAAATTTGAATTTAATTTAGGCAACATGTATGCCAATTGTTCTGAACCGTTACAGCATTTGTTTTGAGTTGAACAAAATGGCTTCTGCCGGTTTGGAAAATTTAGTGCGAAAACTGTCTGCACAATTGAACACTTTCACTGCGGAGTTAGGGATAAATAAGGCTCAACTAGACAGCCTACTTATATTACATTCTGAAGGAATCCGCATAAACGACCCAACCAATATAGGTGAAGTCAACATTTACGTCAGATTATGATTAGAGAATTGATTGTTTTTTTACATTTCATGGTGTTTATTAAAATAAATTACCACGAAAATATAAACATGGCATTCAAAACAGGTTAACCAGAATATTGTCATTGAAACTAGCATACAAGTGTATCTAGACTGCCGTTAAAGTTAAAGTGTCAATTTGTATAGTTGTATCATCAATTAGAGCATTAGGTCTAATAGAATGTACAAGTTTTGTATAAAAATTTGGTTTAGTATAAATAAGAACACTTCCATCTCATATGTTCAACGATGTATCTTTTATATATAATGGAAAACCAGGAATTTAAAATTCATAATTTATAATAACCATATTGAACAAATATCCGCTAATATTTAAAAATAAACTCTGTTTATAATAAAATGTCACAACAAACAATTTTGCTATTGCTACTTCTAAAATTTGCAAAAATTAAAGCGTGTGCAGAACGCGACTTATCTATATATTCAGCGTTACCTACTAGCTTAACCTGATCTGTTTCTTTATAGTTGTCTTGTTTTACCTTATTATCAAACCCTCTTTCACTTCCCATTCCATTATGTTCAAAATCGACAAGATCGCAAATACATCGTTTTTTAGTAGTCATTGTATCTGTTGACAGAAATATCTTGATGGCCTCTCCCGCTCAAGGTGATTTCTGCGCATAATTTCGGTACAATTTCCTTCCTGTAGCCAATTTCTTCTGCAGGAACGTTTTGACTCTAACAATAAATACTCTTTTCAAAGCCCTGATCTCTTCTTTTTTGTTGTCTCGATTTGATGTCTTTTGGCTAGCTTTGCAAAAACATGACTCGGTCGATCTGGCTCTTTGCCAACTCGATTTCACTCTAATATCTCAGTTACAGTAGTTTTCCTTATAATATTATTTAATTTTCCGACATTCTGCATTTCCATTTAAAATAAACAACATTGCTTAGCCGTTGGCGATGCTATTTCAATATTTCTTCACCTGATTATTACGCTGAGGTTGGAGTACTTTCATCTATTGTTAATTCTGCTAACTCCATCCATGGAAAAACATCGCACATTACGTCATAAACCTTCTTATCCAATTCGGTATCTAGTCAAGTAATGAGCCATAACGTCTTCGTTCCATTTTTAGGACACTTCATATTTTTCCTTCATTTCCTTAATTTCTTCGGACAGCTTTCGTATAGATTCTCTAAGCTCATTAATAACTTTCTCAATTTGAAAATAATTCGCGGAATAAACCATTTAAAACCACGTGAGTTTTCCTTGATGTCTGCAAAACTGCTTCATCATCCTTTAACTGCGCAATTTTTGATTACGCAAACGTTAATTTTTTTGACTGATCCGTAGAATAATCTTGCTCAAATTGCACACCAAATCTCTAGGGAACCGTCCTCGCTTGACACATTGGTGATAATTTTCGTTTTGAAATAATGTGTTTTGCGCGATGCATTCTAACGTCACTAGTTCATCTCGAGTTTTTAATTTTCTCGAAATGCGAGCTTAAATAAAATACACATTACCCTATGTGCATAGATAAGAAATAATTGTATGAGACAAAAGAACCTTTT
Organism: Eudiplozoon nipponicum; assembly: GCA_029291075.1. Classification (NCBI taxonomy): domain Eukaryota; kingdom Metazoa; phylum Platyhelminthes; class Monogenea; order Mazocraeidea; family Diplozoidae; genus Eudiplozoon; species Eudiplozoon nipponicum. The sequence continues at coordinate 16,964 of JAQBSW010003171.1, forward strand.
CTTCCTTATATTCTCAAATATGTACAAATGAAAATATTTATAACTGTATTGAAAGAAAAAAAGAATAGAAATATATTTTTAACTTTGAGAAAATGTGATATACAATGTTCTTTCATTTGAGTAATTAATCGTCTGGTAGATCGGCCTACGAAAGTTTCTCAACAACTTGCACATGCATATTGATAAATACTATTTTTGGTCGATATTAACGGCCGTTTCTCTCTAAATGCTGGATATGGAAAGTTTGTTACATTAAAAACTTGTAGTTTAGTTGTATTAAATGATCCCGTTCATACCACGTAAAATGTTATCTGTGCTGTTAGGAAAACCGCGTCCCCCTTAATTAAGTTGTTTAGTTAAATTGCTTTCTTTTCCGTTCCTAAATAGTCAGCTTCTTTTGATTTACCTTTTTAAACAATTGATTCAATCAATTGTCTAGGATAGCCCTTCGTCATTAGATAGTTTGTTGCCTTAGTATATTTTTGTGTCCTGAATCTGGATTGACAAATCTGGCAATTCTTGTAAAACAGCCGCGAACTAAGAAGATGGCCTTGGTAAATCTAAGCTAACAGTGGAAATAGAAGGCTCGCCATTTCCATACTTTCAATCTCTTTATGGATGATTCCATTAAGTGGAAACTGTACATCTTTCGGGCATAACAAAATAATCTTGCATAGATTTACCGCTTCAACTATAATGTCAAAGTTTCCTCAATTGGAAAATTTGTAAATAAAGTCGTCATACTCTCGTATTTAACAATTTTTATTAAATTCTGTGAAAAACTTCAGAAGAATTAGTAACCGATTGATAACCTACTAGTTTACACGAAGATCCTGGTATACGTTCTAACCATTTAGCCAAAGCATAGGACGGAGAATTGACCATTTATAATATTAGTCTCACAAGTCCACCTATTTTGCCTATTGTGATAGACCGTAAATTTTTTGTGTAGACGATCCAATTGGTTTGAGCTTTGTGAAAGTGCCATATCAATTAAAAAGGCCTCGGTTAAAACTAATTTTATTTATTACATTCCGCTCAACTTCGTCTATTTCCTTTGTTATATCCCCATCTCCATTTTTGTATAAAATTTGATTTTCCATTATAAGGACGCCATTACCTTCATTAGTGCACGTTGTTCTGTGCATTGAGATGATTACAGATCAACCGAAGTAGACAAACCAGTTTTCATAATCCATGCTTGTAGGTTCAAATGCTGCCTTACAATCAATGCCACTCTTATCTGGGTGATGAATTAGATAATTTTACCTGATCGATATTGTTTTCTTTGGTAACTGATCGTTTTTTATTTTTGATGGATTAAGTACACATTTATTAATATTAGTCGGTATAAAATCACCTAATTTTCTCAATATTCTTGTTCTGCATCTCTTCAAATCAGCTGGTACAAACTTCAGAAATCGCATTCTTGCAAAATGAATTAGTTCACCCAATACGCAAGCTTAACAAACATTTCTTAGATTTAGAACATAGGATCAATTCACTGTAATGTACAAATGAAAATATATACACCAGAAAAGACTTTTACACCAGGCAGAATACGAATTAATGATCTATTCCAATAATAATTGGGTACTGTAGAAATTTAAATTTGGATAATAATATACAAAATAATATGAAGTATTGAGTCATTCAACAAATAAATATGCAAATATATATATATATAATATCAATAAAATTTATTATAATATATTTCATCTATGACCGACTGGACCAATAATTAAAATGATCAAGGTAAAATTTGAAATCAGTATTATTTATGAGTGAGTGAGTACAGTAACCAGCAAAAGCTAAACAGTAAAGATAGTTAATATAATAATATAATTTATAGTGTATTTCAATAGAATAAGACAATTAATATAAGAGGTTCCACAGAAGAAAATTTACTAATAAAAGTTATTCAGTCTCTTTATTTATATTTACATCAATTCCATCATGTCTAAATATGTCAGCATAAACTAAGCACCATAGTGTAGAAAAATGTTATTTATGCGGTAGATCGGTTTCTTCATTATTTGGAGTTCTTCAAGTACTTAAAAGTATTTGCCGCGGATAGGTTTAGAATCTATGGACGTCTGCTTCGGAATCTGTAACTCTAACCATTGAGACGCCTTTTCACAGGCCTTACACATATTTCAGTTATATAATAACTCAAGTTATATTGATTAGTCTTTTTGTCAGGTGGAGCCTATATATCATAAATTTAGAACAAAATTTCCCACTAACCACCCAAAATTTGTCATTTAAAAAAATACACCACATTACCTGAGTAAGTGCTTTTAAATTAGTCATTTATATAATTAAACGATGACTGATTGCGTGAACAATGATAATAATTATTTAAATCTAGTTTCAAGCTTGATACAAACGCCAAACACATTATGTAAACATATATCAGCATAAATTGAGCATCGATTAATGTAAAAAGATTCAATTCATCCAATAGACCTGTTCCGTCCCTATTGGCAACTCTTCAATCAATATTTCATTTAATCTAACTTCCCCAGGTAGTATGCTGTCTGTACTGTAATGATAAAATGGTGGTTGGTATTTAGAATTTTAGATCGAAAGAGATGCCATATATCTTCTACCTAACAAAAAACGAGTTAGTTAAAGACCGAGAATTTTGTGTAGCATGAAACAGGGTGGCTTATTGGTTAGAATCACTGACCCCGAAGCAGACGTGTCCAACTTCAAACCTAATTTGCGGCAAATTATAGACATTACTTCAAGAGTTCAAAATAAGTTCAAAACCGGTTTACTTGATGTATTTCCTTTTCAACTCTATTCGATGCATTTTTTATACGGAAAACACATACATAATGGAATTGATGCCTAAATAAAGCTCGCAACCTTGATTTAAATAATTGTTATCATCGCCCGCTCAATCAAATATCGTTTAATCTTGACCGTTTGTCTAAAAAAGCGTATATTCATAATCGAAATTCATTTGTTTTTCCAGGCTCAGTACATAATTATTTAAAAGAACATCTTATGAGAAGCCTTTTATCTAGAATCCTTTAGAACGTGATTTTAAATTAAATAAATTCTTGATAAGAAAATAATTTTCGCAGGCCTTTTTACCAAAGGGTGTGTGATCTTTAGTTGACCAGACAAATTTCCTGATTAATGAATCTTTTTTATTTGGGTAATAAAGACACCCGTCCACGGATTGAAGTCTCCTAAACTTTTAGTTATTCAGAGATACTGGATTCCAAGCAGCGGTTGTGTACATTAAGATTTTTCTAATTAAATTAATTTATAGTTGTAAGCACATGTCATTCGAGGGTGTAGATAGACGACGTCTTTATTTGTAGTCGATCTTCTGAGGAATAATAGTAATGAGTTGGAGACTGAATTGACAAGCCTGGATCAATATAGTTTGGTGGTCAATCTAAATAAGAGTAAAATTGGTTGCTCACCAGTTTATTTAATTTGTGTGGATGGACCAACTGAAGAAGGCTTCGATAAAGGTAGCCGAAATATCTTAAAGAAAGAAAACTATTGGAACAACAAAAGCTGCGTTAGTCAAAACGCAGATCATTAAATTTCAATTAGTCAGCTTTTGCAAAAACAAATTTCATTCAATTCTTTGACTAAGTTTTACAATCTGTCAGAAACAATTTATTAACTCAACACAAATGCTTTATTTTTAATTTGTTATTTATATGAGTTTGCTTGTAAAAAGCACGTCAATATATTTAAACAAGATAAAAATATTTATTATTATATTTTCAATTCTGCGGTCCGAAGGATGCTTCCATTTTTGTGTTGTTTACTTCATTTTAATAAGGAAACATCTGCGACGACATTCTTTTGTTTTCATGTTAGCTCTAGATAGGACACTTGGTGTGTTGTTGGTCTCAAATGTGGCTATTGCTACACCCCTTTAAGAGTCAGCCTTGTCACCCTACTTAAATAATCAAGTGCGACAGCTCGTGTTTCATCGGCTATTTACTCTGCGTTCGCCCCTTTGCACACTATACGCACCATCATTGACAGCCTGTAGTGCCATAGACTCAACTTTTGCGACCATGAAATAGTCACCGATCCTAAGGCGAGTGTGTAGGTCATTTTGCATAGACGTTTTGCTGTGTGGCACCCACATATTCAGCTAGCTGATTTAAGCTCTCCTGAATATCCGTTATGGTGCAGCGCTCATGGGATCTCGGGATTATGGGTTTACCTGTCAGTCTAATATGATCTCTATAGAACATGGTTGTTGGAGCGAATCCTGTAGCTGTTGATAATGGAAGTCGTATGGCTCTCTCGACCAAATGTAATTTTTCTCCCCAGGATCCCGGGGTCTCGTAGCACGAACATCGCTATATATTTTTCCTTTTCTGGTGTGCTCGCTAGGTCATCGGATTTTTTTGTGGGTGGTAAGTGGCTGTGCGATAATGTTTTTTCCAAGACTCTTGCGCTACTGATTAAATTCTCTCGACTCGAACTGTACTCTCTGATCGGCAACATCAGCCTGTTGTGCGAAAAAGCGACTGACCCATCACTCTTCTAAGCACTCTGCTGTGATTTTCTTCATTGGTACAAATTCGACCCATAGGGTAAACTTATCAACCATGGAAAACACATAGGCAACCCCGCCACGAGCCTCCAGCGGTGGACCTACCAGGACAATATGCAGAAAATGGTTCCGTGTAGTGGTATGGAAAGCAATCGCGATGATCTTTTCCATTTTTTTAACTTTACAACGCTGACTTGCATTTTTGACAATAGCTAAGAATTTCTTTGTATATGCCAGGCTAATGCAATCGCGGCTGCAATGTCTCAATGAGGCGCCCGACACCGGGATATCCCAAAATTTCATGCCAGAAGGTCATAAATTCTGCTCGTATAGGCTACGGCACAAACCATTGCAACGTTTGACCTTCTTTTTACACCAATAGGGTGTTTTGCAGACTTAGCGCACTATATGGTGCGGACATCACTGTGTCAGTTTTTAACTGATAGACTATTTCCTGGAATGTGGCATCAATTTCGTATTCTTCAGAAAATTTAATAAGTGGCGAAACTCACACAGCGAACATTCTGCCAAACGCACTGGCTGTCACATTCTCGATACAGGCTCTATGATGAATTGTACACCGTATTCCTCGAGCTCTTCAATGGTTCGGTGTACTCGTTTCTTCTCAATACCCAATGATCTCCAATGCACTACTGCTTTCTGATCGGTTAGGAGGGCTAGATGTCCACCGATGAAAAAATACTTAAACTTTCGTAGTGCCCATTGTAAGGCCGGTTATTCCATTTTTGTTGTGGTATAGTATTGCTCCGCCTTAGTGAGTGTGCGATTTATATATCGCACTGGACATCCGTCCACTTGTAACACTGCTCCTATGCCAATATCTGACGCGTCTGTAACAATTGACATAATATCTACCGGGAAAGTCGAAATAGGTTCTTTTACTAATTTCTCTTTATATAGACTAAACGCTTATTTAGCCTCTTTCGTTCAACAAAGCTGTATATTAGCACTAGTTAAATTAGACAAGAGTTGTTAAATAACCGCAATCACTGCGAGATATGGTTTGTAGAAATTCACTATACCAATAAATTGGCGTAATTGTTTTCTATTAGTGGGCACCGCATAGCCCTTGATAGGCTGCACAACAAATATAATTACATACGTCGCTCCGCTGAGACTAAGTGGAGCGGGAACCGAACTTACCGAAAAATCTGAACTTTTATGGATTAAAATTTAATCGCCATTTACGGCTTTGGACAAAGTTTTCGGCAGCTGAATAAATAATCGGTTTACAGTAGTTGCCCATATAATAACATCGTCAAAGTAAGCTGTTGTACAATTTATGTCGGTTACGAAAGATTCCATCATTCTTACGAACACTTTTTGTGTTCCTCAGACCAAATGGTACCTAATTGAATTGTAAATGACCTTTGAGTACCTGCACCGATTACTTCCACCAGTCTTCTGGCCGAATGCCAATTTGCCAAAATCCTTGTTTAAGGTCAAGCACGGCAAACCATTTGCCTCGCGATAGGTGTAGGAACAGCTCACGCAGATTCAGTCTGGAATGCGAGTCAGGTTTAGTCACCGAGTTTAATTGTTGAAAATCAGTCGCCGATCGGAGTGAATCATCTTTTTTTCGTAACGTAAATCTTGGGCGCCCCAAAACAGATGCGGATGGATCAAAAACGCCCATCTCTATCATCTCTGGTATTGCCCGAGTCGCTGCTGCTACTTTCTTTGGAGGAGCACAATATAATTTTGATGGTTCGTAACATTCATTTAATTCTAGTCATAGTTTAAAGCCATTTACGTTGGCACTGGACATTCGCCTCAATAAAGAAGTTTAAATATAGAGTTGTAATGACTTTAAAACACTTTCCACACCCGGATAGACAACTGGTCTCTTCCTCCACCTTAGTGCTGCTTATCGACACAATGGATTTCGTGATTTTCGGTCTTGAGCGACATCTATGCTTATTTTGAAAATCGATCGTCTTAACCCATTTTTTAATGAATTCAAGTTCCAATAGAGGCGTTTAAGCATTCGCTACGACAAAAGACATTAAATATTTTCATTTATTAAGAATTTAGTATTCTATTCGCCCGCACCCACAATCGACGCGCCCGATGCCTGATAAAAATTTGCTCTCGTAGGTTTTACGTTGTTTAACGCTCAAGTCATTGGTAATAACGACACCAGCTGCCGTATCCAACGGCATTATTACTGGCTGTCCATTGAAGAGTTTTAAAGATTTAACTGTAATAAAAATCCGTATGTTTGTCAATGTTTCTATACTTATTTTTCTTCGAAGTCCATCTGATTCTGAAATTTTTTAGGGTGCTCCGGTGTTCTTCGTCTCGCGATCTACAAATATGAGGCTCGTAATGATTTATATTTTTTGTATGATCCCGACTATCATTATTTGTGAGATAGTAGAACCTATTTCCCCACTGATTTGGCCGTTCTCTAAAAGAACTATATTGAATTTGCTTTCCCTTATGCAATGGATTCGTCGCAGCTGGTGTCTTTTTATATTGATCTCGTTTCCAAACCACTGCCTGTCGCCGTCCATCCTGGGCTCGCTGATTGTGCCGCGAGGAATTTTAATAAGGTATGTCGCTCTTACCGGATGTTATAATGGGACCCATGAGTGGTGTCGCAGCAGCTAATTTGTTGGTCATTATGGAAGAAATTTGAAGAGCCTGAGTTCTTTCTTCCAAGCTTCCCTGCACGCTCGATATTGCGCTTTATCTGGTAGGATCCAATAGCCTAAACCAGATAGCCTCATGCGGTTGCATCCCGGGCAAAGGCGCAGTTAGTCTTGACAACCACTACTTGATGCGGGCCGTGGTATCAAGGATCATCACACCCGGAAGTGTTTCGGTCTGTACAATTCTGAAAACACCTCCTGAGGTCTAGCTCGGAAGTAATTCATCACTCGTCTTTTATACTCTTAATAAGTCAAGACGACAGACAATTCTAATTGGATTATAACTGTCCCGTCAACTTATTCTTCATCAGCCACGCGCAAAATAGATGCTTCTAATAAAAATTCTTCTGCTCGAACAGAGGCTTAAAATATTTCGAACCACAATTGTGGCCTTTCTACATCCGAGGGTGTAAGTTTAGGTTTAAATTCTGATGACGGTGAGAAAAACTCGCAGATTTGGCTGAAAACACATACATAAGTCTATTCGATGCCTTTTGGGCGCGATCGTCATTGTTAACTTCACTTATATTGATTGGGTGGTTTATGCTGATTCCTCAGAATATATTATAAATGAGTCGCAAGTCGAGACTTAATTATCCTTAACTCCGCAGACATAGTGTTTATTTGTCTTACTAAGTTTTCTAATCCGCCAGAACTTATTTTTAAACTTAACAAAAATTCTTTATTTTTAATCAGTTATTTATAGGAGTTTGCTCGTATAAAGCGCGTCCATTTGGTGAAACAAAATACAAATATTTATTATTTTAATTTCACTTCTGTTACTCAAATGGCTGCTTCCATCATTTTGCTGACTGTTTCATCTTAATTTGTGCACTTCTGCGAGGATTTTCTGTTTATTCATGTCAGCCATAAATAGGAAACTTGGTACCATATAGGTTTCAAAGGTAGCTTTTGCAACGTGTTTAGCCCCTCCCCATTTTAACTGCTCCCACAAATAGTTAGCAAGCATAGTGTCGCCACAAACCACATCCATACAACACAAACACTACCGTGAGGTCGCGAGCGTCTCCGCCGCGTAACAAATCCACAAATAGTCATCTGCTTCCAGCATCCTATGTTTGTCTGAAACCACTACCTCATGCCAACATAATGACCAGTGCTTTAATTCAGGAACCATTGCCTGAGAATGCAATGGTGAATCAAACTGTCTTTGGAGTGTCCCAACGTAAGAACCCCGTGGTTCAGTGAATTAGCCCTAATTTTATCAACGCACTAAACAGGACAGTGGAAAACAACTTATGAACTATTCTCGCCGCGAATTGTAACCATTCCTACACCTGCGACGCCGCATCTGTCTAGCTGCTCAAACCCATCTAAACCGTCTTAGTCCTGTTTCCAAAACACTCTACTTCCTCACCCACATCACAAGAGCGGGATGATGAAAGATTAGATTGATGGTGGACACTCACTTCTTGCCAACAACCACACAATCATACTTATCTGTAAACACTCGCGCTTCGACCGCCGCTGTAAGACTCCCGCACGATTTTTCTCCCAGATATAATAATCATTACCCGGGATCTCTCTCGGCAATCCTTATAAACTGCAGGTCACTCACACCAGATATTAATGAGATGCGGAAAATTCCTAACTTCAAACGAGCTGGATACGTGCTTTCTTGTCCAAACTTGGCTGTCTCCTGCTATATATTGCGATCATCTTTTCCTCATCAAAGTATACTCTATTTCAAATTGAAACTTTTTGGCCGACGGAGTGGAATAGCTGCATATGCCCGTTCTTCTCTCATGCCTAATCGTCTGACAACCTTTAACTCACTGGGACTGGAATTCTTTGCATTTCAATTGGTGATTCTAAATCAAAGCCTATCTGTCTGCATTTCCTATCTGTCTCCGAATCTCTCAATAATTGAAGATATTCGTCAGACCCAAATTCTTCCACACTTTTCTCTCAACCACTCGTTCAATACATTGTTGTGGGAGACCTTAAACTTCCTCGTGATAACTGACACAACTTAACATTAGAAAACCATCCGCTGCTTTGGATGTTTGACAACTTGCTGAATCGGTTTGTACATTTTACTACCAGAGAAAACAATCAAATCGGCTGCGTCCTCTCTAAAAAAAGAAGTGATTGGCGTACAAATTTAGGAAATCCTTTTAATTCTCAACCGCTGCCAGTTATCCTATCTCATCCCTCTCTTTTCTTCTACCACAAGAGAGATTGTATAAACGTCCATACGATTCAATGTCTTAGATGAGTTTAGCTGACTCTGTGATTCCATTTTCTTGAGAGAATTATTCAAACCAGAATACCATTATTCGTGCTTTTCCAAAATCTGTAAAGTCTTACCATTCCACTTTGCATCTGCCATCTCTTTCCAGTACTCACGCAAGCCGAACAAGTTAAGCAGCGGATTCAAGGCGCGTAAAAACCTTGCGCGTAACTCAAGATTAAGCACCTTGTCACTAGCGCGCGCTCTTACACTGATATATTAGTGATCATATTAAGCAAATGATTAACAAGCAAGCGATCGGCGTAAAAAGACGCATTTGAATGGTTCCTAACTCCCGACAAAAGTTCATTATCATCAAAAACAAACTGAATCATAAGTCCAAAAAAGCAAACATAAACTACTTTCGTTTGGACTAAAGCTTTAATAACGACTATCTGAGTTATCTTGTAAATTCATATCCCATTTCTACCCAACATACTGAGATTTTCGATAACGGAAGCACCGATAATGTGCATTGACACTACGTTTCACCGGCCATGGTTGTTCAAGCAGTTAAATTCATTGAATCAAAATATCAAATTAACCAATATGGTTTCTCTGTCGACATGATTGCTCTCCTAGTTTGGAACCACTTCACTCTTGTTACTGAAGTTGTCAAATAAGTCTTGAAATTACCCCTCTTTTCCCTGAGTGAATTAATTCGATGATATCACCCATCTAAAAATAGCATTTCATCGGTCTCCTCAAAATGTCTTTCGCTGTTGAGTTTTGCTCACACTAGTCATCTCTGTGTCACACGCAATAGCAATTCTTCAAATCAATCTAAATAACAATATCTATCTCTTTTCCAAAGCCATAAGTGTATTCAACGCATTACCTATGGAAAATAAACACTTACCCCTGTTTTAGTTTAAGCAGGCGGTTAACTTGCACTTCTTTAACAAATTTTTATGCGAGAACACTGATTTAATGCGCAACTTGTTACTTCTGCACCCGTAGTATTCTTTTTTCAACGATACAGTTAGCCCTGGTATGCAAAAGTTTCGGAACGGTAAGTTTCTTTGTGCTTAGTCTCAACATTTGGCGCTTCGCTTTAGACTCGAAACATCACAAGTGGTCATCGCAATATTTACTATTTGCTATTAACTATCTAGCGTTTAAAATTGTCTAGTGATCTGTTCTAGTTGCTCTACTAAATAACTTCATCCTATTTCAGCTATTTTTAAAAAAATTCTAAAAATTACAACGAAAATATTTCACGGTTGATCTCTGGTGCTCGTTCTTTCAAGCCCTCCAAAAAATCGTTTATTCGCGCAACTGTGGGTAGCAAATTTTGCACAGGGCATTAGTATCGTGACTCTGCAACATTTAATAGAATCGATTTTATCCTAGTCAATTGAAATTTACTTATCTCCAAGAGGAATTGATAAAAATTTAATGAAAGCACTTTTATTTCTCAACTTCTAACAGCCTCGCCGTTATCATTATTGATAAACAGTTTTGCTAGTGTCTATTTCACTCAAATATACATATACCTACTCGTGAATTGTATCTTGACCTTTTCACTTGTTGGGCCAGATGGTCTTCGTTGCCAAATATAAAATTATTTTTATTATGATTATTATTATTAATAATAATTATAATAATATTTGTCTAAATCGTTTGGTACAGTTTTATTGTCAGGTTGTGCTCGGTTTCAGTGTCCAATGTTTTGACATGACGTGCGTCAGCAGTCCCTTATTGTGTTCGCATGCGAACTTGAATTGATTTGCACCTTATATAACTCTGATCGTTACGCAATAAATATATTTCATTAACATGAGGTGATTTTATCACTCAAGCGTTTTAATAAGGTCAGGAACAGGTAATTTAATTATTAAAATTTCAGGGTTAAATATATTTCAAAAATGAGCACACGTAGTACAGCGTTGCGTGAAGCATACTCATTCTTAATGCTTGTTATATAGTTAATTAAATAAAACTATGGTTATCATAGATTTACACAAAAACCTGAGGCACAATAAGTCTTACTGGAGGAGTCGTAGGACTAAGCCTAACAGAATTTGGTGAATATGCTAATTCGTCAACCTCAAATGTACATCTTGAGTACTGTAGTCCAGAATTAGGTAGTCGCACTCAGACTGACCCGAACAGGGAATTATTTTGAGTCTCACTAGGAGACAATGAAGAATCCTCTGCAATCACAAATCTTATCAATTTCATCAAAGAGCATTTTAAAAGGTATCATTGTTGGAAGCATAACCTTCAGCTTCGTTCGCAAAAGATTTTAAATTGAACTTATTTATGGAAAAGGAAAAATTTTACAAGCAAGCATCACCACATTTTATTGTGTGATCTCCGATCGTCCCGACCATGTCTTATTCCATTTTTCTCTTTAATCAGCCTCAAATATGCACCCTTTTCTGTTACGCAATTTTTTTTACTGCGGCTGACTCCTTTTGGAGGATAAGCCGGCTCCATTGATTTCATGGAGTTTCTTGGGAATTTGGTACAAGTGGTGTCCCCTCACCACTCGGCTTTTTGATCGAGGACGCACCTCTAGCCTTTGCACATCCAAGCGCAGTCTGCAAGGCAGCAGTAAGTTGCATTGTTGTCGTTGGCTGTTGAGGGCTCATTCGCCATTCGGAAGTACGGGGTACTGTCCAGGAGTCCATGTAATCCTGTGGCTGTGGAACACTTTTGTGGCGAGGAACACACGCCGAGTCATGGTGCCGTCGTCGGGCTCATGTGGTATTTTATAGGAGATCCGCAATTGATAAACTACTATGAAAATAACAATACTGAGCGCTAAATTAATTTATTTTTGGGTAAATTTTTATTATAATCAATGAAAACTATCATCTGACTAACTAAACTACAGGCTTTTAAAAAAATCCACAGAAATGTGTCCATTTTCGAGGAGATCTACCTAGTTAATCTTAAACACGATGAGACGCGATTAAAATTAAGGACTAAAATTGCTATTCTTCGGCTTTGAAGTTCTTATGCATGTAGCATTTTTAAAGGGTTAAGTTAGTTTGAAATGCGAGATAAACAGCAGCACAGATTATGAAAATATAAAAAAGGTTAGCATTTTCAAAACTATAACACATTCTCATGTACGCATGCGTTTCGCATTTATTGCGACTCGTCGGTATGAGCCGGTACTACGCCTAATACCCATTTTATATTTTGTCTAGACATGTGGGATAATTGGACAATACAATTTCCTATACGAATATGTACTTAAGTAGTAATTGACCTATCTTCGACAATGCGACTTTAGAGTGGACTCACAATATATAATATGTACCGAGTCTGTAAATGGTACCGACACTATGGTTGCCGGGTTGGTACATAGTTCCAAAACAATGGATATCATGTTATGTAAAATTTCATTAAAATTGGGTATTCAAACTACTTCCAAACACCTGTTATTTTATAAAATATATATATTATGACTCTGATCGATTTAGTTTTTTACAGTTTACAGTAACATATTATAGTTATATACTGCTTGTTGTGGACAATTAATATATATGCAATTGAATATTTGGTATTACACACCTAGTAACAAATTATTTCAAATAGGACCAGAAGGATGAACAAAAGTTAGCATGAACAAAAGGTATAATCTAATTTACACTTTTGTCTCGTGCTTACTGACGATTCATCAACAGGAGCTGGTGCTACACCCTATACCCACTATATAATTGGTCAAGTAAAGTGGGACAATTTGTATGTACAATGTTCTATACGAATGTGTATACAAGGTGCGCAATACCTAACAGAAAATTATATACATAAATTTCTTCTCTGCAACAAACAAAGTATAAATATAACACATTATATTTAAATACATACTTCTATTATACTCATAGTACTGATGTCATGTGCAGAACTTACTCTTATCATTAAATAATTTTTGGACAATAGCGGTCATTTATTTAATTAGTGACTGCTATTTGGATTTGGATCAAAGTTTACCACAAGAAACCAAATAAGTTAAATTTGATCGCTAGATAAGAGTTCATCTTAAGCATTTCAACATGAAAAAATTGACCTTTATTCTGAAACCTTTTTAAACTTTGTCATTTTAGGCAACTTGCAAGAACAAATGTTCACAAAATTAATTTATTTTTTTTAAATAAAAGACATTATTTATAACTAAACTAGTAGATAAATGCTTAGTAAATTTTGTTCAATGAATACATATTGACACCCCAAATGTTGTGCCGGCTGGTTCAATTTTACCGTTCAAGTAAACAAAGACGTAAGAAGCATTTTGGTAGACAAAATTAAAAATGCACGTTGATTCAAGTTTATGATTTTCATGTTAAACAAATGAATTTTTAGAATTTGATGTTGAATATTTTCATCGTAATCGTTGAAAGTTTGCATAGTAGAAAGTGTGCTATTCGTAAAACTGACAAAAACTCATTGTGTTTGACATGAATAAAATATTTGTGCTAAAAGATATGAATTGTCAATTTTTTATTTTCCCATTTTGGGTGCTTCTGTTAGGTGAATTATGCGGTTGTTTGTTATCAAGCATGTAAATTTTTAACGTTTATATGTTTGAAAGGATTCTGATTCGAATAGAAACTGACGGTCTAGTAAAAAATATGGAAAATTATCATCAAAATCTTTGCTGGTTTGCGCCTTGACTTAATGGACGCAGATTACTCGAATAATATTATGCGTGTTTATAATTTTTCACAATAAATTAATGAAAATATATGACAATAGGCATACACTTTTATTATTACAATAAAATTAATAGCAATTACCATAATTAAAAGCGTGGCCATCTAAACACTGATTCACTAAAAACAATTGTGGAAAGAATTTATTTCTATAAGCCTGCAATAAAAACGAACAATTAAACGAGTATAAAACTAAAAATATTGTATAAAGTGTAAGCTTTGCATAATGTTTCATCCTACTAAAATATACAATGATAAATTGAATTTTTGAAAACTTAAATGTGGTTCGTCGTTCTGGGTTAGGTGGTTTTGAAAAATTGTGAAGCTTTAAAAAAAACATGATGCGTTGCACTAGACCGATCAATGCAACCTGGAATTACGCCAGTAATCTTTTATCAGTTTAATCGATGCAATGCTATTTTTCAAGTTAAGAACAGTGAAAATCAGATCGAATACTTGAATAACAGTTCAGAATCTAAATTACTGTCTAGATTACTTTTAATAATCAACTGAATAATACGTTTCTTTGCCATTAACCTGTAACACAACACGTGTCTCTATTTCCACAATGGAAAAAAACTTTACATGATGGAGTACGTAACAGTAAATAAAGAAGAACTATCTTTATAAAAAACGTGGCTGCATATGGAATATGTAGAGAATGCCTTTTTTATAGAACGTAAACTGTTAGGAAATTTAAAGTTCTTGTCTAATATTGGCAAATTTTTCATTTTCAAATACAAAAAGTTAACAAGTGAAATAATTATAGCACCCGAAAGAAGCATAAAACGGAAAATGTGTTGCGAAAAATTATATAAAGTAGAATAAATTTCTTAGTCTTCATTGGAAAACTTCCGCTTGCTTTCATAATCCAAAGCTTCGATAACTTGTAATTATGCGTATTAAACCGTTTAGATAAATTAAGATACGACTTTGTCGGTTTCAAGTTTAACTAAAAACCGTTTCTAAACACTTTCTGACGTTTTTAGTTATTGAGAATCAAATTTTGGAGTTGCAGCTGGTTCAAACTAAAATAATATAGTTTAAGCAGTGGTTTATTAACATTAACTAGTTCAAAATAAAAATAAATTTATAATATTTGAAAGCTGTAGATTCTCTCTTATAAAAACAAATGTTAGTTCATCATCAGTAGTAACAGTAAGACAAATAGATATTTTACTGCAAAGTCGCTAATCAAACGATCTAAAATTTCTTAGAGTTCAAATGCGTTAACCTTTCAGTTTAAAAAAAACAATACAATAATCTTTTGGATGTATAAAGTGCAAGAAATCGGTGGCGTTTTCTTAAAAAAATACGTGAAATCAAGAGAAAAAATTATGCAGACTGACCTGATGAAAAATATATGTCGACATTTGAATAAATATACATTAAATAAACTCTTTCATTTATCTCATTCATAAAAAAACAATTTGCATCACGAAATCATTATGGATATGTTTCGTTTCTTCATATAGTTTGTGTTTTCTGTTTATTTCTGTGTTGTACAGGCACAGTTTAACGAATCTCGAAAGACGCTTTTACATCCACTGACATGCATATGCATTTTACATTAAAAGACATTTCTCCTGAGCATCGCTTATGATCTTTCCAGAGCTGTCTGTTACAGTTTTCGCCATATTTCGCATGTTTTCCGGCAAAAAATCTGAAGTGACACAAAAGAAATTTTACATTTTAACTTACTTAAGAGCACAAAAAATATATGTTTCCACTTTTCTGATGGTCTGCTTCTAAGCGTCTCACAGATATTTGTATTAGTTTTATGTCAAGTTTGAAGAAGTACCCTTTTACCTCACCATTCTATTCAATTGCCTCGGTACTGAAGAAATAATGTGGCAAATGATATACCTCCATATACATTCAGTCGCTTTTTATATTTTACCTTGTTCGGCTCTGTGGTAATAACGGAGTAAACTAAGCAAATTTGTTTATTCATTTTTTGTTATTACTAAAATTCAAATGTCTGATGCTGGACAATCAAGATTGATGTACACTATAGGTGAGAACGATAATTATGACTTTTTAAATTTAGTTTATGTGTTACAGTTTGATCCTCGTTAGCCAGTTTGCCATCGTACTCTAATGATAATCATGGAATGTTGAAGTGCGTCAATACGTTCAATTACCAGAAGTGTGGTTTTGTTTATCTGGTTAAACATAATGTGATTCGTGTTTACCTAAATCTCGCAAACCTGATTGAAATAATCGTTATCACCACCTGCACAATCAATGATATTTTAGTTTTGTATACTATATATATATATATATATATATATATATATATATATATATAGTGTTAGAGCTGTAAAAAGTCAATGTTCGTCACTTAATTAAAATTGTGCAGCCAATATATCCAGTCAAGTAAAACACATGCTAGACTAAAATGGGTGTGAGCCGCATATATAATTTTGTTTTTCATATATATGCATTGCGATTTGCTCCTCTCAAGCCAGTTTGCCGTCGAACTCTGATGATGATCATGGAAGGTTGAAATGCGTCAGTACCTTTGATTGACAGTAGTTTGGTTTTGTTCGTCCGGTAAAATAATTAGGGTTTGGCGTTTATCTCAATCTCGCAAACATGATTTTGTGCACAGTTAGGATGATAGCAGCCTGTATCTTGTTGCCAAAAACAGAATATGCTCTCTCCAATATCAACCTGAGTGTAATTTATATTATTTTTCTGAAGCATAAATAGGATTTTTTTAATTGTATAAACCTTTGGCTGTTTACACTTCAGTAGACAAGACATCGTTTGTATGACATCTGCTAATACGTTCATTTTGATAGAAATGAATATAGTATTTAAAACGGCCAAAATGGCTATCGTTCTGTTGTTTTTTATTTAAATCTATTTTTTTTAAATTGTAGAATTAAATTTGCAAATTTCACATAAAAACCTATCACTATTTATCCGACCTTTTCCGATAATCATTAGAGCAGGACGACAAACCCATTGACTAGAATCAAAGCGCGATATATATATATATATATATATATATTCTTATAATTAGGAAAACACAAATAATTATAAGAATACTGTGTTAAATTAAAAAGGCATGGACATTATAAATATATATATATATATATATATATATATATATATATATTTACAATGTATGAACAATTCACTATACTGCTCTCACCTCTTAGTTGTCTTACGTACACTGTACTTGACTGGAAATCTCTGCGGCGATATTTATATGGTCACTGGAATAGCATTTCGTCACTTTCGCCAAACTTATCTGTCATATATTTTAACATGTTTTTATATATTTTAAAGCTGTTTATTCGTGATTAGGGACTCAATGCAGTCTTTGCTAGTACTGATGATTAACCAAATATAAATGAATATTTTTAAACAACGCGAAAATTATAAACTACTTTTACTCACAACTGTACATGTTATATGTTGTAACGCATTTGTTGACACTGTCAGTAAAAGATAAAAGATCATGCTAAAATGGACGTTAAATTTAAATCTAATCATACACGTGCAAGTTGTGGATTAAAAGATGGAGATAAAAACCCAACACGAAAAATATCTGGAGAGAAAAGTCACGGACATTTACATTAACAATTGCACCGCGTTCTTTTAAAATCTCACACTTTTGTTCGTCAGCTTTTAGCAGTTAGACTCTAACTAAACGCCAAAAAAGAGATAACTTGGCAATCTACAAAACGATGTGGATTAGAAAGTCACAGTTTGTCTTAAGAAATTAAGAAAAAGTATTTACAGACGTTTGAGTCTGAATTTTGGATAATGCGTGAAAATACCTCGAAATTTACAATATTGTCCTTCTCTCCTCATTTGCACTTTCTACTCAATTTGCAAAAACACAAATTGGAAACAAAATGTAAATTAACTGTTTATTTTATTTTGCACAGTTTGTTTGCCTATGGCGGAGTCAATGTTGAAAAATTTAAGAATATTTAACTTTTAACCTACTAAATCTTCGTTGATTTAACTTAATCAGTGGGCCAAATTAGTCAATGAGTTAAGGGGGTGAAGTTAATTGCATATCGTTGGTAGTGCATCGAAACCAAATTAGCACGAGAATGAAATGTCACCTGAAGTCCAACATGTTATTGCTATAACAGCAGCAAAAAAAGGCTACTAAGGTTGGTTACCCAAAAACTAACAAGAAGGATACAAATACATTCGCTGTAACTTACTCGTTAAGGAGTCTTCGTCGGCTGCTTCAGCCTCTGCGGCCAATTCTGCAGGAGTTTTGCGTTTTCTTCCAAGACGACCTTCAGGGCTCATCGCATCACCTCCAAATGGATTCTCGTCTTCTTTCTTTTTTATTCCATACTGTTGAAAAGCATAAAAATAGACAAACTCTTGGCTATCACATTAGGAAAGCTCTTCAACATAAAAGTTTTTTATCGATATGTTAAATGTATGCTTCCAATCGGGAAAATGCAAAAAAATAGGCAGCATAACTATGATGCATAATTGAAAAAGATGACTGATGAAAATTCGTATTTTACGTATATAGTTTGCAACATTCCATCCAATTCATCAAGTTTTGGCAAAAGTTCTATTTAAACTTTCATGTTTATTTTTTACAGTTAAAACTTGAACATTTTGATTACAATATATGGATCCGATTGATCCCCATTTCCAAGTATGCACCAAGGTCATTTTTGTTGTGTCTGGGTGCAGATTCGTCCCTTTCCTCCGAAGGCTTCAACATTATTCATACCAACCACTGGAAATGAGGTACGGGATTAGATCGCAATTCAATTCCAGTGGTTAGTATGAACAATGTTGAAGCCTTCAGAAGAAAGGGACGAATCAGCGTCCATCCACCACGAAGTCGAACACAATGCGTACTTGGTGATGTGGATCAATCGGATCTTTGTGAAACTGGTAGTTCAATGCGCCAACCCACGTAAGTAGATCATGGATACAAGAAATATGACCCTTGCACTGTGAAAAAATCCAATTGTTAATAAAGGTGAACGGTATAAAATTGTCGTTTGTAACATAACAAATCTCAATCTTGTTACCTGCAGTTATTTTTTAAATCAACATCGGTTTCTGCCACGTATTCAGTGAATATCCATAATATGTGTCCAACACGCTGAAGTATATGAGATCATTTTACTATTATGAATTTAGTAGTTTTAAATTTTTAGGAAATGAGTTTACTTTGCCTAAAAAATTATCTTGTTTTCTAAACCGGTATAAAAATATGAGAAAATTATAAAGTTAAACAATTGCAAACTCGCTAATTTTGGTCATATCAGAAATTTTTTTCACCAAGCAAAAATCGCTAGATTCAACATAGACTGCTAATATTTTCAACTAATTGGTTATTTCATTTTGTGTCGAAAATTCAATTTATCCTACCAAAACGGTACATAAGTAATTTAATATATGAAACAAATAGTGGATTACAACATAACATTATTAAAAATCAGATCTTTAAAACAGTTAAAAAGCCAAATTTTTTCCAGAGTTCTGCTCCGCTGCAATATCTGGAATTGTATATGGTTCGTTTTAAAATAACAAAAGGTAAACAATTGGATTAAGTAAATACAGTATACAACTACATCACTAGTTTATATTCAATTCATGTAAGATTTTCTTCTGTTTATTTAGTTTCGAATTAAGAATGCTAAGAATGACAGCTTCTGTTACGCTTAATTGCCTTTCGTTTAATGTTTTGAAAAACAAATGGGATTGCGCTTGATTTTGAGTGTTTTTCAAAGCAAGAATCAAAAACGAGTAACACAGTGGATGCTGTCGGCTGCGACATCATTCATCTGCAGCTATATAAACAAAAAAAATTGTACATGAATTTGATATAAATTGGAGAATTACGTGTATGTTTGTACCTACCTATTCATGTGGTTTTCAAACTTTCATTGGCATGTTAAATGTTTCTTGAAGGAGTTTCCGTGTTTCGCACCTGGATTAATTGAAATTACCTGATCTGCGTTTTGACTAACGCAGCTTTCATTGTTCCAGTAATTTTCTTTTAGCACGATATTTCGGCCCATCTTACCGTAGGCCTTCATCAGTTGCATCTCACGAAACAAATGAAGCAAGTGTTTTATTTCCTCTAGTCATAATATATATATAACTCAGACTGATCTTTCATTAGATATTCGCGTGTCACATGTGTGTGTGTGCACTTTTCATAACCGTTGTTTTCATCTAACTAATTTAGACGAGAGTGGCTGAATAATAATTTATCAATTGCATACAATAACTTTTCGTTTTTTTTGTTTTTTTACACACTCAATGTAAATGACGTAACTGAGATGGGGGAGACCTATAATTCAAAAACACTCGTCATACAAACATGCCATGAGTGATAAAACCAGAAGTCCGAAAGACTATTGCACATGTTAAATTGCAATTCAAACCACTAGATTGTACTCTAGATAGATAAGTTAATAATCCATATAATATTTCAAAGATTTTGTGCCATAGAGTAAGAAAATGTTCCTATTTCTTAGAGCATACCTTGCTTAACTCATATCATTTGGTTGAAATTGTTGATTAATGTGTACTAGATGAAACTGATAGATTAGTAAGCTTAGATGTAGTATCTATGTACACAAATATACCGGTACCTGAGGCTCTGGATTGTTTCAGACGTTTCCTAGTTGATCACCCATTAATATTAGAAGGAAGCAAAATGACGTTAGGACACGTCATGGAGATGATGTGTATTTGTATGTTCTCCACTTATTTTAAATTTCGTAAGGAATTTTATAAACAAATTAGAGGCGTTCCAATGGGACAACCTTTATCGGTCCCAATAGCCAATATCTTTATGCATTATTTGGAAAATAATCTGTTGGATAAGACTCCATTGAAACCAAAACTGTACCTACGTTTCTTGGATGACATATTAATGATCTGGAACCATGGTGACAATAAATTGGTAAATTTCTTAAATTTAGCTAATCGAATGAGCGAACTACAATTTACCTTAGAAAGGGAATCGTCTGGTGAATTACCATTTTTAGATGTCAAATTAATTAGAAATGGTCTGAAATTGGGAAGAGATATTTATAGGAAGGATACTTATTCAGGAATTCTTCTTAATTTCAGTCCAATCACCCGTTTCGTATGAAAGTCGGGATCTTAAAGTCATTAACATTAAGAAGTCTCAAGTTAACAGATATAAAGCATAGGAAGTTAGAATTAGACAGACTACGCGATATATTTAAGACTAATGGTTACCCTCCTCATTTAATAGATACAACAATGAGGGGGACATGGTGAAGAAATTTAATCCTAGTTTGAGATACACAAAAGCGGATAAGGATAAGGAAGAGCGGAAGGTCATGGTATTACCGGACTCTATATTAAGTAGGAAAGTGAAATCAATAGCTTTAAAATACAATATAAGGACCGTTTTAAAACAGCCCCTTACACTAGGCACTATACTCCCTAACCAAAAAGAAAAGATTGAACCCTTAGACACTTCAGGAGTGTATGAGATCCCATGCAATGATTGCAGTCTCAAGTATGTTGGTGAAACCATGCGTCCAATCAAAGTAAGAAGAGGTGAACATAAAACTGCGTGTAAATATGGACATATTGCTAAATCTGATCTTGCTCGTCATGTAGTGGAGACTGGGCATACTATCGACTGGGAGGAATGCAAACGCATAGCAATATGTAGTCGTAATAGGATGACGAGATTGATTAGGGAATCTATAGAAATTAAATCTAGAGATAATATTATGAATGAAACAGCTGTTGAAAAATCCTTAGGTCCGATTTGGAATACTGCACTAGCTAGTGGAAGAAAAAGGCGATTGCATGAATTGGTAACTGAAGCTAGCTCCAGTAAAAGATTAAGAACATCAGATTAAGATTGACTAATTAGTGGGCTTTTATTCAACAAATGAATAAACAATTATTATGAATATAGTCTTCAAAATTTCATCTCTAACTGTTCATTTGATTTTAAAACAAATAGTGATTTCAACCTTAATTTTCTGTTTTACACCCCCACCCTACCCATTGGAAATATTATAATAATACAATAGTTATAAGTAATAATTTGTCTGACGCGTGCAAAGGGTAAATTAATGTCTATTGACTGCAGTTTCATTTAGATGTACGTACATGTGTATCAAAATAAAATAATTTAACCAAGTTTTTTAGTTATGCATACACATACACATGGACATGCGTGGCGTGCGCCAATAACTGTTATTAACTTCTCTATCTTGAGTACAACCTAGTGGTTTGAATTGTAATTTAACATGTGCAATAGTCTTTCGGACTTCTGGTTTAATCACTCAACTTCTGGTTTAATCACTCATGGCATGTTTTTATGACGAGTGTTTTCTGAATTATGGGTCTCCCCCATCTCAGTTACGTCATTTACACTGAGTGTGTTAAAAACGAATAGTTATTGCATGCAATTGATAAATTATTATTCAGCCACTCTGGTCGAAATTAGTTAGATGAAAACAACGGTTATGAAAATGTACACACACAAATATGTGACACGCGAATATCTAATGAAAGGTCAGTCTGAGGTATATAAATATTATGACTAGAGGAAATAAAACACTTGCTTCATTTGTTTCGTGAGATGCAACTGATGAAGGCCTACGGTAAGATGGGCCGAAATATTTTTCTAAAAGAAAATTACTGGAACAATGAAAGCTGCGTTAGTCAAAACGCAGATCAGGTAATTTCATTGGCATGTTGTAAACTGTATGCACTTAATTAAATATATTTTGCATAGTTTCATGTTTGCGAGATTTAGAAAAATAAAATCCTTTTATATTTAATCATTCACACAGCATAGAAAACCACCTTCAGTCACATGCATTGACACGTTTCGACCATCCATAATGATCATCATATCCCGACGGAAAACTGACTATTCACAATCAAAGCACAATGCATACATAAGAAAAGCAAAATTAGACACGTGGCTCTAACTTTTAGCATTTTCATACACATTGTACCTGACAGAAATTTTCGACTGCACAATTCCACTTCAATCACGTACATTACATTTTTTCAGATTTCGTCATGTTTACAAACGTTATACAAATAAACCAATATTTCATTGCGCATATGTTGACAATATATCTTTAAGTCAAATTTCGAGCTCCAAATAAACACCGAGCCCATTGTATTTAACCTGTCGCATAACATAGCTAAACTGCCGTCAGTCAAACTTGTTGTGGCGTTTCGATTTTCGACGATCAACATCAGAGCATAACGACAAACTGAATAATCAGATTGAAAGCGAAATTCATGCATATGTTATATAAAATCAGATATGCGTAGTTTGGTAATGTCGGATGCACAATTAATTTGCACTCACGAGCATAATCGTTTTGTAGTTTTCGTCACATGTATATAAATTATACAATTAAACAATCATTGATTGTTATTTTGGTGATGGCATTCTTTACATAATGTATTCAGTCGTACTATGATTATGATCATGGACGTTTGAAACACGTCAGTACTTATGAATTACTGCAGTTTTGCTACGTTGTGCAACTGGTTAAATACATTGGGACTGGTGTATATATCAAGCTCTCAAATTTGATTTTTAAATGTTGCCATCATTCGCTCACCCAGTGATGTTTCAATTGCATAGCATGTTTCTATGGTTCACAAATTTAACTGTATTGAGTACCATATATTGCTGTCCATTTGGCTATGATTCAATACGCAGAACGTTTACAAATTTAAATAACAACTGCACAAAAATAAGCTGAACTAAAAAGTATTATGGAGTGAAAACTATATATTTAATATTTAGGTTTTGCACTCAGGTTATTATGAAATTGCCAAAGTGAAAATCGGTAGAGAACGTTTTAGACATATATATATATATATATATATAAATATAAATATATATATATATATATATATATATATATCAACATTTGATATCTCAGTGTTAAACTATTTAAAGTGTCCTTGAATGTGACGATTGCTCGAAAGGTCTAAATCTGTAATTTGTATGTTTTTTAGAAAGATTTAATGTCTTATTTCGTTATACTTTAATATTTCTGGAAATCGAGTAGGTGTAGTTTGTGGCAATAGCTACCTTTAAGACAAATAATGAGCAAAAGGTCTTATCTAGGGCAGACATTATTTCAACAGAAATTCCTCGCAGAAGCGCCCGGATAAGAAGTAAGCAGGCAGCACAATGAGAAAGCAGACGTTGAGCTGATGTGCACATATATTAATTAATGTGTAAATTTGTTTTATTAAATAGATTGTTGTTGTGCGTGCAAAATTCTATATATAATGCAGTGCAATGCAGGCCAGTGCAGTATAGATATGTGTCAGTGTGTACATGAGCATGCACTCACAGCAGTGGCAACACACACACACACAGACACAGCAGAGGACACTAGGACGCTACAAACGGTGCACCAAGTGCAAAAGAACATACTTGTTATGTCAGACCGTCATCAGAGTTTAAGCCGATGTTAGCACCACTAGATGTGGAAAGGCCACAGTTGTGGTTCGAAAAATTTGAAGCATCAGTGCGAGCCCAAGAATTTACATTGGAAGCACCTATTGTGCGTGTAGCTGTACAGGAATTAGTGGACCGGACAGTAGCTGTCCAATTGGAATTGCCAGTTGACCTCACATATGAAGAATACAAAAGACGCGTATTGGATCATTTCCGGGCCAGGCCTCAAGAAGTGTTCTCAGAATTATACAGCCTGACACCATTAAAGGGTGAGATGCCCATGGATACCATGGCACGTATCAAGCGGTGGTTCTCGAAGCTTACCGAGTCTTTACCAGGCTTGCAACCACATGAGGCCATCATGTTCATGCTGCTGGATCCTACTAGATACGGAGAAATATCCAGCAGCCCAGGAGGCCTTGAAGAGAGACTTCAGGCTCTTCAAAGCTCGGCCATAATGACAAATAAGATGGCAGCGGCATCTCCACGCATGGGTACAGTTACAACATCTGAGAGGAGCGACATACCGTATTGGAATTCTTCGCGTCATAATAAGCAGTTCCGCGACAGAAGGCAACAGCCAGTGGCTTGGAAGCAAAGTCAGTATATAAGGACTCCGGCTCCGACGAATACGGCGTATAAGCGGCAACAAAACCCATGTACTGCCCCTAGAGAACGACCAGTGCAGTGGGGTAACAGGGTGAACAATCTCACAAATAATGGAGGCAGAGAACAAGGCACAAAAATTAATCCTTTGGTGGCTCCGACGGGTAGATCGAAGGAAGACCAGCAGAACAAACCAAAAAGTGGTCCGAACCAGATGGCTTGTGAAGAAAAGGAAGTGTGGGAAACACTGCCAAATGTAAGAATTTTCATTAAAGTTAAATTTTTAGAACTCTTCAACGGACAGCCAGTAATAATGCAATTGGATACTGGAGCGGATGTGTCGGTACTACCATTGACTTGGCCATTGAACAATATAAAACCTACGAAAGCAAGTTTATGTCAGGCATCGGGCGCATCGATGGTGGCTGTGGGCGAGTGGGACACAAAGTTGTTAATAAATGAAAAGGTCTATCATATGTCTTTTGTTGTTTCGAATACGCAGACGCCCTTATTGGGACTTGATTTCATTAGAAAATGGGTTAAGACGATAGACTGTCAAAATAAACGTGTATACCTATCGCGGCCGGAAGGAATAAGATCAATAAAGTCTATAGGTAACCATAAGATTCAAGAGGAGACCAGTTGTCTGCCTGAGTGGTGGAAGAATCTTCAAAACCAATATAACAGTATATTCCAACTGCCTGATTGTAGCGAGCGTCCAGGGCCGACGGTCGACCAGTTTAAGTTATGGTTAGAACTAAATGATGGTTACGAACCACCAAAAGTATATGGTGCCCCTCCCAAGAAATTAGAAGCAGCGACTCGAGCAACCCAAGAAATGATAGAAGCCGGCGTTCTTGAACCGTCAACATCTGTTTTTCGTGCTCCAATGGTTTATGTTACGAAAAAGGATGGTTCGCTCCGACCAGCGGCTGATTTTAGGCAATTGAACTCAGTAACTAAACCGGACCCGTATCCCATGCCGGCTCTGCGTGATCTGTTCTTACAGCTGGCGGGAGGCAAATGGTTTGCCGTGCTTGATCTTAAACAGGGATTTTGGCAAATAGGCGTGCGGCCCGAAGACCGATGGAAGTTAGCGGTACAAGTACCCCAAGGTCATTTCCAATTCACCCGGGTACCATTTGGCCTTAAAAACGCTCCGAAAGTGTTCCAAAGAATGATGGACCTCGTTCGTGTCTGACTTAACGTGTACAACAGCTTACGTAGACGATGTTACTATATGGGCCACTACTGAACACGAATTACGTGTGAGGCTGCAGAAGATGTTGGCCAAAGCTGTAGAATGGCGATTACATTTTAATCCAGAAAAGGTACAGATAGGTCAAGAAGTGCGGTTCTTGGGGCACTTAGTCTCAGCGGAAGGATGCATGCCGTTAGATTCGAATGTACAACCTATCAGGGATTATCCGGTGCCTACTACTAGAAAACAATTGCGCCGGTTTATTGGTATGGTGAATTTCTATAGACCATACCTCGCAGGGATGGCGGTTACACAACAGCCCTTATCTCAGTTAACTAGTGCCAAGATACCATTTCGTTGGACGGAGGAGGCTCAACAAGCGTTTGTACTATGCAAGCAGAAATTAATAGAGGCAACTATTTTGACTTTCCCGGTAGGTAATATGTCAATTGTTACAGACGCGTCAGATATTGGTATAGGAGCGGTGTTACAAGCTGACGGACGTCCTGCGCAATATATAAGTCGCACACTCACTAAGGCGGAACAGAACTATACAGTCACAGAAAAAGAATTACTTGCCGTACAATGGGCGCTACGGAAGTTTAGATATTTTGTCATAGGGGGACACGTTGGACGTCTTTACCGACCACAAAGCGCTAGTGCATTGGAGATCACTAGGTATTGAGAAGAAACGAGTACATCGAGCCATTGAAGAACTAGAAGAGTACGATATATCAATTCATCATAGAGCAGGAATCGAGAATGCGGCGGCCGATGCGCTCAGCAGAATTTCCGCTGTTCGGGTTTCGCCGCTTATAAAGGTCTCTGAAGAACAGGGAAGAGATGCTACATGTCAGGAAATAGTCAATCAGTTAAAAAACGGCACAGTGGTGTTGGCACCATATAAAACGTTGAGTCTACAGAACGGCCTGTTGGTGCGGAAAGAAGGACAAACAGTGCAATGGTTTGTGCCAGAATCTATAAGAACAGAATTAATGGCCTTTTGGCATGAAACATTGGGACATCCCGGCGCTGGGCGGCTCATTGAGACATTGCAATCACGATTGTATTGGCCTGGTATGTCCAAAGAAATTCGTAGCTATTGTCAACAGTGCACTACATGCCAACGTTGTAAACCACAAAAACGAGAAAAGGTCACTCCGATTGCTTTCAATGCTACTGCACGGAACGAGTTTCTGCATATCGACCTGGTAGGTCCACTGCCAGTAGCTCGCGGTGGCGTGTCCTATGTGTTTTCCATGGTCGATAAGTTTACCCGATGGGTCGAGTTTGTACCACTGAAGAAGATCACAACAGAAAAGATTATAACGTGCTTAGAAGAGCGATGGCTCAGTCGATTCGGTACCCCACAAGTTATTGTCACCGATCAAGGCGCACAGTTTGAGTCGAAAGAATTTAATCAGTGGTGCAAAGACCTTGACATAAAGCATTCCCGCACAGCCACTTATCACCCGCAAACCAATGCAACAGCTGAGCGCGCACATAGGACGATGAAAGAGGTACTGCGATGTTGGTGCCACGAGAGCCCGGGAACGTGGAGAGACAAATTACATTTGGTTGAGCGGGCCATGCGCTTTACAGTCTCAACAGCGACAGGTTTCGCTCCAACGACCATGGTCTATGGAGGACACATAAGACTGCCAGGTGAACCTGTAATCCAAGGGTCCCATGAGCGCTGCACCATAGCGGATATTCAGGAACGACTAAAACAGTTAACTGAATATGTAGGCGCAACACAGCGACAAAGCTATGCAAGGCAACCGACACGCACTCGCCTAAAGGTCGGCGATTATGTCATGGTAGCGAGGGTCGAGCCCATGGCACTGCAGGCTGTCAATGATGGGCCGTATCGCGTGGAGAGGGTGGACGCCGAGCACAATACTGTTTTTGTTAGCCTGCCCGATGGACCACGAGCTGTGGCACTGGATCGTTTAAGCAGAGTGCGAAAGCCGATTCCTGAGGGGGGGGAAGATGTGGCAATAGCCACCTTTAAGACAAATAATGAGCAAAAGGTCTTATCTAGGGCAGACATTATTTCAACAGAAATTCCTCGCAGAAGCGCCCGGATAAGAAGTAAGCAGGCAGCACAATGAGAAAGCAGACGTTGAGCTGATGTGCACATATATTAATTAATGTGTAAATTTGTTTTATTAAATAGATTGTTGTTGTGCGTGCAAAATTCTATATATAATTGAGTAAAAATAAAGCATTTATGGCACAATTAAATATGTCTTCTGATGGGGTCGAAACGTTGATTCAGGCACTGGCGTCTCAAATGAAGAATTTAACGGACGAGTTAGGCATAATTAAGGCTCGTCTAGACGACACGTTAATAATAAATACCAACGACATTCAAGTTCGTGGAACATCAAACATAGGTGGACACAACATAGTTGAACATATAGGCTAGCAAAGGGTAGTACCATAAGTAATGTCAATATGTACAAAAGAATAAATTACTTTGGTTTATCCTTCTGGTCATATTTGAACTAATTTGTTACTAGGTGCGCAACACCTAATATACAATTGCATATATATTAGTTCTCCGCCACAAACAGTATCTAAATGTTATATATTTAATTGAATGATGTTATAATTACCGCGAATTGTGATAATTGATATCGAACAAAGCCAACGTGTATGGATTTGCTGGAATAACAGTTCTTAAGAAATAGTTATAATTCATAATTTTGGTGAACTTTAGCAGACATTGTAATCCAACGTATAGATACATTTTATCGCTTCGATAATCATAGAGTTAACACTATGATCGGGTACTGAAACAATAGCTGTAGTGTTGGAACCATTTACAGACTCGGTATATATACTATGTTTAGTTAGTTAGCTTTGAAGTCGCATTGTCAAAAGCTTTATATGAAGCTAGCTTCACAGTTGCAGGTTTACACATTCGTATAGGAAATTTTTTCGTCCTATTTTCCTACATTCCTTACCCAAATATATAGTAGGCAAAGAGCGTAATACCGAATCCTACTGATGAATGGCCAGTAAGCAAGAAACGAGTGTGCACGGGATTATACTTTTCGTCTATGCTATCTTTGTTTTATTCTTTTGGTCATATTTGAACTACATTGTTACTATGTGTACAACACTTAATACCCAAGTATGTATTAGGTGTTGCGAACCTAGTAACAAATTATTTCAGTTGTGACTAGAAGGATAAACCAAAGGCAACATGAACGGGAAGTATAATCTCATGCTGCCTTTGGTTTATCCATCTGGTCACAACTGAACTAATTTGTTACTAGGTTCGCAACACCTAATAAATACTTGCATATATATTAGGTCTCCGCAACAAACATTATTTTACTTGATACCCAATTAAATATATTTTATTTCTCCGCTACAAACAGTATCTAACTGAATAAATTTTTTACTGACTAAAATTAGAATTAAATACGGATTCAGTGAAAACACTATTTGTTGTACTTAATTGAGTAAGGATTTATTACAGCATTTTATCTCTAAATTCACTGATCTTTGAATTAACAATTGTTATCTCATCAATATATCGCTGACGTATTAAACAGATTACCTTGTCTCGGATTTCTTGACGCATTGTTTCTCGCTCTTCCTCCATTTTTCGATGTTTTTCCTGTCGGCGTTCTTCAGCCTCTCGGAGAGCTTCTTCAAGTTCTGGGTCCATTTCTTTTTTACCATCACCTTCTCCACCCTCGTCTTTCTTGTCTCCAAGCGCTCCTAGAATAATGTTAAATAAATTAATGTTTTACTATTTATTCAGGTAAAACCTATTTTCTCACGATTAATTGATTTTTGTTTTTCATAAAGGCTTCTCTACTCATTTCAATATTTCTTTTACTTATATTTTGGCTGTTAATTTCGGGAGCCTGTTTCAATGGTCTACTTATCACACGCATTTTAAACGAGTTATAAAACAGGTACATGGTTTGCTACACTTTACAATCTTTTAAATTAATTAAATGTTATTTGCATGCTCCGTCACTAATGCATGACGTGGAAGATCTGAATGACTAACATGTTAATATCGGTATACATTTCTATGTTCCCTTCTTTTTACTTTAATTCTACGCATGATTTAACATATTTCAATGAGGTTATAGACTTTACATTTAATTTCATGCTATCCAAATATGTCTAGCGATTCAATTTTCTCCTAAGGGTTGGGAAGTTTAGCACCATGAATAAAGGATTGCTTTATAATGGTTCGTATATTTTTTTGCTTAATTTGACGTCCGATATTAATAAGACCATGCGATCCTCCTTTGTCCTATCTAACTTAACATTCTTAAATTTAAACATCAAATTCATGATCGTTGCTTCCTTTTACTTAAGAGAGTGCTCATTAGCACTGGATATTTATCTAAGTCATTATAAAGTAAACATTGCAAAAGGTATCAATTGCGAATAATCCAGTAGACCCCATTCTTCCTTTTTGGTTTCTGCACCAAGTGCTTGTCAGATTTGTCGACAAATGGCCCTAAACCAGGGAGCTTTTAAATGCGCCAAACACACACTACAATTCTACAGTGACAGATCAGTGATGGTAAGCTGGATCTTTAGGTGGAAAGTAATGCCATATAAGTTCCAACTGAAGCAGCAAACAGGCCAAGCGTGTAAACTAATATATAACTGAAAATTGCATTTAGATCACGGAATGAATTGTACGGTATATATGTTTCCAGACTCTGAAGCAGATTAGCGCCGTTTCGAGATCTGACTTTGGCAATTCTGAAAAGTACTTAACAAGTCAATTAATGATATTTTCGCAAACATTTTTACTCTTACATTTATTAAAACATATTTCTAGGGTGACGGTAAAGATTATTTATGATCAATTATTTAGGTTAAGAGTAGCGTTTTCCTTAGTTAATCAATCAGATTTTTCTATAACAATTTATAATGTTTCATTTATTCAAAACTAGACACACATAGATGCACTTCTTTCGATTTATATGTCTTTAGCAGTCGAAACTAATGCCACGCATATCCTTTTGTTAATCTATTTATTTCTGTTTTCCTTTGATTGGTAGAACGACTTCATCACACTTTTATGGCAGAACAACACATTTAAAATAAGCACAATAAGAACTTATTTATTTGACTTTCATAACTCATTGTTATTGATATTTAAAAAGGCTGTAACTTTCTCATTGTTATGTGACAAATAATATTCGGATTTCAATGCTTGTCTACCCTATAATCATTGTTTTCATCCGGGCTTAAATAAAAGCGGAACCAGTATTCAAATTTATCTTAATAGAAAATTTAAACTCCAGAAACTGTCTTCCGAACAGTAATTTGAACACCGAAGCTCGCTTAGCCATTTGTGTATAACAATTTTTTCTGTGAAATTAATTAATTTTGCTGCGTGCCAACAAATTTTTCATGTATTTCTGTCAATTGAACATACTATGTATCTCTACTATAATCAAGGTTGCGGTCTTGATATAAACACCTTACCCATTAATTACTTACATATGTTAGTATAAACTAAGAATTGTATAGTGTAGAAAGGTCAATTCATCCATTAGAACGGTTTCGTCCTTATTGGGAACTCATCATGTACTGGCCAGAAATTGCCGGGGACAGGGCTCAACCCTGGGTTCGTCTGCTTCAGAATCGGGTGCTCTAACTACTGAGCCACTCCACCGCACCGGTGATTGATCACAAATTCCATGTCCTTCTTGTCTTCGATCGGGCTGGGTTTGTATTCGTTCCTTTCTTCTGAAAGCTTCAACATCGTTCATACTAACCAATGGAAATGTGGTTCTATTACATGTTTGTTTAATGGCGACGTTTCGCTGCCTACTATCCAGCACCATCATCAGGCCACTATACACAGCACAATACTCACAATAGCAGATTTAAGCAAATGTGGTAAACATAGAATTTATTATAATCAAGGTTGCGGTCTTGATATAAACACCTGACCCATTAATTACTTACATATGTCAGTATAAACTAAGAATTGTATAGTGTAGAAAAGGCAATTCATCCAGTAGACCGGTTTCGTCCTTATTGGGAACTCATCAAGTACTGGCCAGAATTTGCCGCGGACAGGATACGAACCTGGGCACGTCTGCTTCGGAATCTGGTGCTCTAACCACTGAGCTATCCTGCCGCACACTACACTACACACAATTTTCAGTTATATACTAACTAATGTAACTTGGTTAGTCAATTTTTCCTTTAGGTGGAGCTCATATGGCATCCATTTAGACCCAAAGTTCCAACTAACCATGCCCAATCTGTCATTACTGAACAGACACCACATTACATGGGGAAGTGGTATTGAAATGAACATTTATATAATTAAACGAACATTGGTTGCGCGGGTGGTGATAACAATTATTATAATCAAGGTTGCGGTCTTGATATAAACACCTGACCCATTAATTACTTACATATGTCAGTATAAACTAAGAATTGTATAGTGTAGAAAAGGCAATTCATCCAGTAGACCGGTTTCGTCCTTATTGGGAACTCATCAAGTACTGGCCAGAATTTGCCGCGGACAGGATACGAACCTGGGCACGTCTGCTTCGGAATCTGGTGCTCTAACCACTGAGCTATCCTGCCGCACACTACACTACACAAAATTTTCAGTTATATACTAACTAATGTAACTTGGTTAGTCAATTTTTCCTTTAGGTGGAGCTCATATGGCATCCATTTAGACCCAAAGTTCCAACTTACCATGCCCAATCTGTCATTACTGAACAGACACCACATTACATGGGGAAAGGGTATTGAAATGAATATTTATATAATTAAACGAACATTGGTTGCGCGGGTGGTGATAGCAATTATTATAATCAAGGTTGCGGTCTTGATATAAACACCTGACCCATTAATTACTTACATATGTCAGTATAAACTAAGAATTGTATAGTGTAGAAAAGGCAATTCATCCAGTAGACCGGTTTCGTCCTTATTGGGAACTCATCAAGTACTGGCCAGAATTTGCTGCGGACAGGATACGAACCTGGGCACGTCTGCTTCGGAATCTGGTGCTCTAACCACTGAGCTATCCTGCCGCACACTACACTACACACAATTTTCCGTTATATACTAACTAATGTAACTTGGTTAGTCAATTTTTCCTTTAGGTGGAGCTCATATGGCATCCATTTAGACCCAAAGTT
This sequence comes from Eudiplozoon nipponicum, assembly GCA_029291075.1. NCBI lineage: Eukaryota > Metazoa > Platyhelminthes > Monogenea > Mazocraeidea > Diplozoidae > Eudiplozoon > Eudiplozoon nipponicum. Next base: position 50,529 of record JAQBSW010003171.1, read on the forward strand.
CCAACTAACCATGCCCAATCTGTCATTACTGAACAGACACCACATTACATGGGAAATGGTATTGAAATGAACATTTATATAATTAAACGAACATTGGTTGCGCGGGTGGTGATAACAATTATTATAATCAAGGTTGCGGTCTTGATATAAACACCTGACCCATTAATTACTTACATATGTCAGTATAAACTAAGAATTGTATAGTGTAGAAAAGGCAATTCATCCAGTAGACCGGTTTCGTCCTTATTGGGAACTCATCAAGTACTGGCCAGAATTTGCCGCGGACAGGATACGAACCTGGGCACGTCTGCTTCGGAATCAAGACCGCAACCTTGATTATAATAATTGTTATCACCACCCGCGCAACTAATGTTCGTTTAATTATATAAATGTTCATTTCAATACCACTTCCCCATGTAATGTGGTGTCTGTTCAGTAATGACAGATTGGGATGGTTAGTTGTAACTTTGGGTCTAAATGGATGCCATATGAGCTCCACCTAAAGGAAAAATTGACTAACCAAGTTACATTAGTTAGTATATAACTGACAATTGTGTGTGGTGTAGTGTGCGGCAGGATAGCTCAGTGGTTAGAGCACCAGATTCCGAAGCAGACGTGCCCAGGTTCGTATCCTGTCCGCGGCAAATTTTGGCCAGTACTTGATGAGTTCCCAATAAGGACGAAACCGGTCTACTGGATGAATTGCCCTTTCCACACTATACAATTCTTAGTTTATACTGACATATGTAAGTAATTAATGGGTCAGGTGTTTATATCAAGACCGCAACCTTGATTATAATAATTGTTATCACCACCCGCGCAACCAATGTTCGTTTAATTATATAAATGTTCATTCCAATACCACTTCCCCATGTAATGTGGTGTCTGTTCAGTAATGACAGATTGGGATGGTTAGTTGTAACTTTTGGTCTAAATGGATGCCATATGAGCTCCACCTAAAGGAAAAATTGACTAACCAAGTTGCATTAGTTAGTATATAACTGACAATTGTGTGTAGTGTAGTGTGCGCCAGGATTGCTCAGTGGTTAGAGCACCAGATTCCGAAGCAGACGTGCCCAGGTTCGTATCCTGTCCGCGGCAAATTCTGGCCAGTACTTGATGAGTTCCTAATAAGGACGAAACCGGTCTACTGGATGAATTGCCTTTTCTACACTATACAATTCTAAGTTTATACTGACATATGTAAGTAATTAATGGGTCAGGTGTTTATATCAAGACCGCAACCTTGATTATAATAATTTATGTTATTGTCGGAATAGATATATATTCTATCATACCTATTTATCATCATTTCTTGTTTGTAAACAAATAATATGCATGAAAAAAATTAAAAAGTTTTATTTATTGCCAATTTTTCTATTTTTAAATTTCTACGTGTAAATGTTCTACAAAAAACAATTTAATTTTTCTCACTAATTTCCTTTAAAATAGAATAATTAGAGGTAAATGTAGTCAATAAAGTTCATATTAGCCAAATTTATGGTCTTCATTTTTTCGCCTCATATTTCATCCCTTTTTTATACCAATTCTTGCATATTATTTGTTATAAACTATTTTCTATAAAAAAACTATTTTTAGCTGTATAGATATCATGTATTTCTTTAATTTAAAATAAAATGTCAGTTTCGTATTTATTCTTCCATACAAATTTCAAATTCATATATTCCAGATAATAATGCAATAGACGCTCAAACCCCTCTGGTAATGCACATTGAAAATATTATAATTTTCTTGAAATAATTTCAAATTTAATATGGAACTAAATGGAAAATTTAAATCACCTTTATTTTGTAAACATAGAATTTCTTATATTTATATATCTTTAGAAAATAATTTTGCCGTTTTAATTTCGCATTCGTTGCCCTGTCAATATAAATTTGAAAAAAAATTATTATTTTGTTAATTAACATTGAAAGCCTACGTATTATAGTTTTCAAATAAATGTAATGCTAATTTTAATTTCTCCCATATTTTGCAATGTATTCAGGAAAACGCTTTGCACTAAATATAGGAGATAGATTGCAAATAAATAACAAATAAGCAATGTAAATAAATAATACTTCACATTTCCTCAACATATATATAACATTTATTTACGACAAAAAGTCCTTCAGTCAATTCAATTTTTCTAATTGCAAAAAGGCTTTACCAAAATTTAATTATAATGAAATTCTTCTAATTATCTGTTCTTGCTCAACATTTGACATTTTAATTACACTGTATTGGTAGATAAGTGTCGTGATTGCGGAATTGGAAAACATTTCGTGTTAATCTTGGATATATTTCTTTTGTGGTTTTCTTTTCATAGATATTTATTTTTGAGAATTTTGCAACGTTTTTTGTCAATTCCAACTCAACAGTTATGATAAAAAATATAAAATCCTAACAAATATTTGTACATTTCTTTTTTAATGTTTTGCGAAAGTTTCTAAAATCGTAATATTTCAAACGTTCCTATATTGATGAACCTAAATAGATGTGCCAGCATCAGGTTGTTTTATTATATTTATTAATACATACGCAAAAATCAATGTTTGATTCTATTTTTTAATTATTTGTAAAGAAGCACTTGATTGACCTCTGAATTCACAGCAATATGTTTTTATAATTTTTGTAATTTTCTGAAACCGTTTATTCCTGGGTATGTATTTTAAAACGTATATCATGCAGAATTAATCTAGTTTTATATTATCAACTTCTTTTTTCTAAAAAACACTTATAAAATATTTTTGTTTCTGCATGAAAAACACAACACAACACATTACTAGTTACTTATTATTAAAAGAGAAAAAACAAAACTTGATGAAACGTTAAACGTTATCGGGCATTGTCCCTATGACTATGCAGATGCAGAGTAAATTATTCTGTTTGCAAAATTTTAGAAAAATACTTCTATTAAAAGAGCATCAAAAGAAAAAAAAAGAAGTTTTGATTAACTAAAATTTCTTAAAATTGAAATTCGTAGTTGGTTTTCCAAGTTTTGCACATGTCATTATGTGTTAAATTCGAGATTTAGGCACAAAAACAATATTTTGTGCTTTGGCGTTCGTGAACACTGCATTTTAATTTAAATTGGTTAATCATCGAAATGAAAATCCAATTTTATGTGACACTGGTTGCAATTTTCCGTGTTTTACTCTGAGAATAGAAAACAATTAATTGATTTCAATGAAATCCAATTCTTTATGGCTGTGCTGATCTATTGAACGTGATGAGTTGCCGTAAATATTTAATACGTTACATTGAGTATTTCGTTAGTTTCAAAGAGCGAAAAGAACATATTACGCAATGTCTATTTATACATTTTCGTAACCTTAACGTTATCCATTTTGAAGGAGAATAACTGTTGAAATTTGCCTATTTTGTGGTCAAAGCTTTACTGTGGAAATCAGTTCTGCTCAATGTGGCATCAGGTTTACGTTCGATATACAACTCATTAAAACAGCGTCTGTCGTCCTCTGTTCTTTTAATTTCAAAGTGAACATTACGATGATTGGTACTTAATTAAATGAACAGTTCTTTACGTGCATACGGATTTCACAGACAAAAATATTTCTACAATATACGTTTGTAATGCTTTATTTCGCTAAATTGCTCAGTTTCTCATTGTTTTTCACCATGTACATCAATATGTCCGCTTTGAACTGACACAAATCTAAACCCAGTCGGTGCCCTTTAATTGCCTTTATCGTTATCACTGAAATCATGTTAAATGTTTGAAGAAAACAACTTAATTATTCTTCTAAATTCGGTTTAACCAATTTTAAATTTGGGAATTTCTCCAAAGCATACTTACACACAAACTTCTTTGTTGCTTTCGCACGTAAAAAAATATAAACATGTAGCGCAAAATAAAATGAATGCATCTGAAAATATTGAACGTATAAATATTCCAAAATTCCAGCGAGATCAAAATGTCATTTAAGCTGCATTTGGTAAATAGATTTTACTGGCTACAAATAGTAGCCAACCGGGTGCCTTATACCAATGTCCGAGGATTTCTCAGATCAATTTATATCCCTATTTATACGTCTTCTTTAAGCCATAAAACATAACTGCTTTAATTTCAACTAACCTCACATGTTGTTTCTCCGTCATGTGTGATATTATTTTGGAGATAGCTGTGGTTGTCTACGAGCTTATCTTTAGTTCACTGCCTGATGTAATCATACACCGCTTTTGAATTGTAGACCTTGTTGATTTACGATCAAAGCATTGGTTCGACTGATGTTTGGTTTTCTTTACAGGACTGTAAAATGTTTTTCATAATCAAAAGACTATATATGCAAATGAGTTAGTTGCATCTTCTATAAAAAGCCTCTCGAATAAATGCAACCTGATCCCAATTCAGGCCACAGCAATTCTAGCAAATCTCTGATAAACGCCATACTAGGACAAATACTGTCTAGCAGTTGAATCGAATTGCCTTATTTGAGCATCTTATAATACCTGAAATTTATGATTACTATATATATATATATATATATATATATATATATATATATATGCTGTCAGGATCAATTAAATATTGCTTCAGATATAAAGGCAATTAACCCAAGAGATCGATTTCCTCATCACTTCGTGCGGTTGAATCTCTGCCTTGAATTTGCCACAGACTGGATTTGAAATGGACTGAACTATTACGGAAGCTGAGGCTCTATCCACTGTGCTGCGCGTGCCGCATAGTACACGCAGTTAAAATTCTTCTAGCAAATTATATACTCTGATTAGCCTTTTCTTCCGGCGGAACATATTGTCAATCTGTTAATACCTGATTTTCTAACAAACAACCACCAACCATTTTTCTACAATATTTACCATGCCACTTAGGTAAATTATATTGATTATTATTATTATATATATATATATAATCTTAATTATAGCATAAGATATAAAATGAAATCCGTTAAAAAATAATTTTTCCTTATTTGTCACTCATCATGTAATTTCCAGCATTGCTGCGGTAGAGACACGAACTGGGAAGTATTTACTTCAGAGTCCAACACCTCAACCATTGCGACATTAATATATATATATATATATAACAGTTTCCATATTGAAGCATAAATTAAAAATAATTATAAATAGAAATTGTTCAATATTACATACGTAAGTTATTCCTGAATTCAGGCTAGCTCTTCTGAAGAAGTCGCTTAAATTGTGCACTGTAGTGCAAAAGAGATTATTATTGTTTATTTTCTTCACGTACAAATGTTAGTTGTTTCTAATGACGAACTAATAGCTTGATGGTAAATTAACGATTTCCGCCACAAACGCGTAGAGATCGTCGAGTAGTGATCAACTTAATTATGTCAAGTGACTATTTTTCTTCTATTTCGTCTTATTCTTTAGCGCATTTCTCCCCAGAAAAGAAAGAGATTTTATTACATGACGAAAAAACTGTTAATCCAATTTTGGCTATGTTACTCAGCATGATAGATTCACACTATCAAATATAAACATTTTATCTATAATAAAAATATATCTCAGTATTGAGAGTATGCTTATTGTGCATAATTAGGTATATTTTTCGCATGACATTAAAAACAGAGTCATTGCTTCATTTGAGGATTTCATAAATTTCAATTGAATTCCGTAAAAATGAGTTTGATATCGAAAATTATTTCATTTCATTTTTTGCAGACGTACGAGTAGTTTCGTTTTATAACGTGTTGACATGTGAGTATGTGTGCACGCGTGCGTGCATTTTTTTGGGTAATTGTAATAGTAGAAGTCAGTAGCGAGTACGATCCAATTAACCTAATATCAAAAAGTTGTTTTTTAACATTACATTATTATTTGGCTGTTGTATCTATAAGTGCTTTCCCACATGTTTTCTGTGTTACATCATCCTAGTAACATCGTAGGTTTTGTAGAAGTTAAACTTAATTTCTCTTCTAATTGTGATGTTCTGGGCATCGATAATTCTAATAATTAATTATTTTGTACAGCTTTTTCGAGTTCAACTTATCCGCTACAATTGATTGTTTAATGATCTTGATCCAACGGATTGTCGAGTTTGGAATTATTTTGACACATATTTGTTATATCTGGTGATTCGTGGTAACTTTAAAACTGTATTTTGTTTTGTGACTTATGGTCATTCGGTTTTTTACCTGGTGTTTGATGTTACGGCCGTCGGATAGGTTTAGAAAATGTCTCTATTCGCAGTTACATCCAGCTCTATGATTCTCTGTGTTTGAGGTTAGGTTAAACTTTACATTCGACATATATGTATTTTTAAACAACAATTGGTCATAAAAAGTATCTAAATCAAATTTAAGAGCTTGGTATAAACACCAATCCCTTTATCCTTACATCTTTCAGTATTATTAGATTTGAATTCTTAGTTCGATTAAGAACAACGTATAATTATTTATGCTCACATAGTGCCTCCAAATGATAAGCATACAAAATCATATTTGTTGATATCTTTTGTAATACATATCGTTGGTGGTCTTATGTAGACTTTCATAAACAACTCCGGATAGTTCTCCAAGCGAAAAGTTTTCCTAAGGTAGCGCAGCGCTTCCTCGACTTTGTGTTCCGAGTAAACATTCTCAAAAATATTTCGCAAGATACGTTGTTAAATTTCGGTTGTAGGGTTGCTCCAATCTACATTTATGGTACTCTATTTTTCAGAAAACATTGGATTTATTAGTTCAGCATTTTACATCTCGTGTTAGTTAGAGCTCGAGAAAGATGCAGGTTAACGATGCCTCTCATTAAAGGAATGCGCAACTATAATAAAAATTTAATCCTTTATGATGGGTATGGTGGAGCCTGTATCCATTGCAATGAGCAAGTTAACGTTTCCGATTTGACTGGTACGAATTTGGCAAACATTGGGTTAATAATTACTGTCTCTGGCCGTAACATGTTGTGACTGTAATCTAATGATGTTTGTAAATAATCCCGATCTATTTGTGTGTCATTCAGTATATGTGCTACAACCATCGTATAAATTCCTCAACAAAGACTAAGTATGCACAGATATCTGGTTTGTTGGATAATCTTTTGTGTCCTAAATTCCAACTCTTTTACAACAGCAACATCATCAACACCAAACACACTGTTAGTAAACGGAACAGCATAAGATCCGAGGTCATGATTTCTGGAGCTCATGTTTACAAAGATAAAACTGTATCTTCTTAGTTTGCACACTCACAAGTTAAACAAATTTGTGAAATATTCATAGTATCCACAGCTAAGCAACAACTACTCGCCTGCACGCACTCTTACTAATTGAAATAATTAGCATTTCTCTCTGTTACCTGTCTAGCCGGCAAATCACTGTGATTGGCACTATATCGTTTCATCGATATGTAAATAAGCCTGTTTGACCTTGGTGCTTCTATCACAGGTAAACTGAGTGATCACTCGGAGACAAAATAAATAAAACTGAATTACGTTTTGAGGACAAGTTGCCTTTAATTCTATAAAATTTTCTACGTAAAAATGCGTCGACGCCTAAACACAAGTTTAAATTTATTTTTTTTGTGCTGGAACGTCCAATGATTTTCCATTGGTTTTTAGAAAATATTAAAGGATTTTTTAAAGGTTCGATACAATTTTAACAATGATCATTGAAAAAGAACATAATTCATTTATTTGTCAAAATTTCGTTGAAAATTTACGATAAGCAAAGTAAATAACATCTTCACATAAAAACAGTGTTACTTGAATCTATATTCAATATAAAAAGATGCATATGGTATAACATTTTGAAAATAAAAGCAAACAAAACATCGAAACCTTAAAAATATTTAAAATGACAAACGCATCATCCTTTTTGTCCATTACAACAGACCCATTTGAAGCTAATCGTCTGTAATTGCTTTTTCTGTTTATCCCCAACGCTCCATAGATTCCTAATACATTTCTGGCTTTTTATTACTTACTTTTTTGAAAATATTTGTTGAACAAATATTTGGCGGTTGTATTAATGCAAATTACCCATTTCTCACCGTCGTGTTTATTATTATATGATCGACAGATTCAGACAAATTGCATTAGGCGTAAATAATTGTTCATGATTTTCAGAAAATTTCTTAAGGTATTAAATTCACGCATAGAAATTAAATTTTAGTTTATTTTTAATAATAAAATATGATAATGCATTTTCAATATATTACACAACAATAACTATTTATGTGAAAATGTAATGTTGTGGTACCAGATTCCTATAATCACTGTTGTTATCTTGGTATAAATACATGAACTATTAAGTTTATAGATTTGTCAGTATAAAGTAAGAAGTGTATAGTGTAGAAGAGGCAAAGCATCCAGTACAATTAAACGAACATTCGTTTCGCGAGCGGTGATAACATTTAGTATAATCAAGTTTGCGAACTTGATATAAACACCTGACTCATTAAGTACATATATTTGTCAGTATAAACTAAGAATTGTATAGTATATAAATGGTCCTACCTAAAGTAAAGGCTAACCAAGAAACGTTAGGTAGTATATAATTGAAAATTGTGTGTAGTTTGCGGCAGGGTGGCTCAGTCATTAGACCAACAGATTCCGAAGAAGACGTGCCAAGGTTCGAGCTCTGCCCATGGAAAATTCTGGACAGTACTCGATAAATTCCCAATAAGGACGAAACCGGTCCACTGGAAGAATTTCATTTTCAACACTATAAAATTCTTAGTTTTTACTGACAAATGCATGTACTTAATGGGTCAGGTGTTTATATCACATTCGCAACCTTGATTTCAGTAAATAATCTAGTAGACCGGTTTCATGCTTATTGAGATTTCATCACGGAGTGGCCAGAATTTTCCGCGCAACCAATGTTCGTTTTATAAGATTTACATTATTTCATTCTAAAAGAGTTATACACGTCATATTGATTTGATCTTTTATTTATAATATTTTAATATCCTCTTTTTTCGAATATTTCTTAGGAAATATTATAAAATTAAGTAAAATGAATTAAAAATGTCTACTTTTTTGCGTTTTACATTAAGAGTAAACTAGAATACGAATTCGTTTCATTCGAAACATGATAATTCATGTTTAGTGACAGGGTTTAAAAATGTGGATTATTGATATTACCTCATGGATAACGTCCATTTTTATATTTATTATTTATGCAGGTTTTCATGGTCTAATAGCAGGTCAGATTGAATAATTCGTAACCTCAAATAGCATTACAAATTATCAATTACTGCCAACGATTTAATTATTGATTTCATCTAATAGATGAATCGGATAGAAAAACATTCCGAAATATCTCATTCTAAATAATCATTACTACTCCAATACAGTAGGAAATGGATTTGCTCTCAGTCTTAACCGTGTATAAAATTTCATTCTGAACGCATAGATTACTAATTACAATTTAAGTTGAAAATTGTTAAATTAGTGATATATGAAATATAATCACGTATGGAATAGAAAGTTCATCAAACACAAAATGGTAACGCTGAGTTTTCATATATTGCAGTAGCGCAATCGTTTTTGGTGTGTTTGGCGGCAGATCTATTTTTTAGCTGATAATTCGTCTAGATTGTTCTTTGAATTGTAACTTCAATGTAGACTGTATAATTGCGCAACTTCTTTTACATGTATCGTATCATTGGCGTATTCTGCACCGCAGAACTGACGTAGTTCTGAAAAAAATAGATTTTTTTATTATAGAAAATTTATTTTAAATTTCGCTCAAATTCTTTATGATAAATTAAAATTCACATTTTGTTTGTAAGGACAGTTTTTTAGCTTTGATTTGGCGTATTTTTAAAATAATAGCTTCCAGAGTTCTTACATTCAAAACCAAAAATTCACAAATAATTATATCTTTTAAAATAAAATAATAGAGGTATTTATCGTGACAGATGTCTATATTGCCTTATTAATAAAGCACATTACTCTATAGTAATGAACCGGTTTCAAACAACCTGGACAATCTTTACATCCATTGTAGTGCATAAAACGTGATCACACAGTTGTGGCAAAAGACCGGCTCCAACTTCTATGAAATCATCAAGAATCGAACACACGCCTACATGAGACTTTACCTGCTTTGCAGGCTCGCTTTCGCATATCTTCCCAAATTTATATCACGTAAATTGTTTTTGGCAATACTACACCCTACATATCAATTAATATTTTAGTATTTCGCAACCTGGAATATATGAATAATACTAATTGTACCCTTCCTGTGTGCAAAAACAAAAAGAAATTTTATCAGATACAAGAAACTTTTCTTTCGTTTAATCTCCTCAAATATCTACTAATGAACGTATCTTTATATATAAATTGGAAAGCAAAATAAGATAGAAATATGTGAACATAGAGAGAGAGTGTGAAAAACGGAAACCAATCATTTGCGTGCGTCACACATGAATAATACATATTTCTTCAAATTATATCACAAGCAAATTATTCAATTACAAATTACGATAGACAATGGTATATATATATATATATATATATATATATATATATATATATATATATATCAGTATATATCATGCATTGCTTAATATGGAAAGTCCAATCCATGCAGTAGACAGGTTCCGTCCTAATTGTGAATTCTTCATGTACTCTTCAGTATTTGCCGCGTCATGGCTCGAACCTAGGCACGCCTGCTTTTGAGTATGTGAATCTAACCAATGAGTCACCCTGCCGCACGCTACTCAGAATGTTCAATTATATGCAAACTAATCTATTTTGCTTAACCGTTCATTCACATTGAGTGTACATGGCTACGCCTTAGATCTGTATTTCCAACTAGCTACTCCAAATATGTCATTAAAGAACAGACAAGACACTAATTGGGAAGTGTTATTGTAATCTACATTCATATAAATAAATGATCACTGGTTGCGTGGATGTTGAAAAAAATTATTATAATTTAGGTTGCGGTCTTGATATAAGCACCTGACCTATTAATTACTTACACATGTCAGTATAAACTAAAAATTGCATAGTGTAGAAAAAACAATTCATCCAGTAAAATACTGTTAGTTGCGGAGAACTAATATATATGCAAGTTTGTATTAGGTGTTGCGAACCTAGTAACAAATTAGTTCAGTTGTGACCAGGAGGATAAACCAAAGGCAGCATGAACGGAAAGTATAATCTCATGCACATTCGTTTCGTGCTTACTGGCGACTCATCAGTAGGAGCCGGTATTACGCCCTTTAACCACTATATATTTGGGTGAAGGATGGTACAATCTTCTTATATATACCGAGTTTGTAAAGGTTACTAACACTATGGCTATTGTGTTAGTAACCGATACCAACATTATAGTACCGAAAAGGCACGTGGTACTAACACTATGGTTTCCGAGTCGGTACATGGTACCAACTTGATGGATATCAATTTATGCTATAGTTCACCGAAATTGAGAATTACAACAATTACTGAACACCTGTTACTCCAGTAAATCCATACACTCTGGCCAACTTTAATTCATCCAGTAGACCGGTTTCGTCTTTATTGGGAACTCATCATGTACTGGCCAGAATTTGCCGCAACCTTGATGATAATAATTGTTGTCACCGCCCACGCAACCAATGTTCGTTTATTTATTCAAGTTGAAAGAAATCACTTAAATTGAGATTGATTTTCATTCTTGGTTCCGGTAAAATTAGTTCTGTTGCCAAAATCGTTATCATTGAGAATTTTACCAGTGCTGTATACATTCATGTGAAAATATTTTAAATCGGAAAACAAAATTAGTCATTTTACATTTTCACGTAAAAATGTAATTTTTATTTCTAAATTGCTAAATAACAGTGAAATTGATAATTGTTCACGATGATGAAATGGCAGCAAAATTGAATTTAATCGAAATTGATGCAGGGCCTTGACTAGTATGCATGCTTTCAAATTTTTAAAAAAGGGATTCGAAAGTAAACTACGTCATTGTTCCAGTTAACTTGAGTATTTCGCAAAATAATTTGGCCCTTACGATAGCTTATAATTTTTAAAAGGCCGACGTCGCAGCTATTGTCATGAGAATTTTAGATGCAGGGCATAATTGTGGTATTAAACTTTCCGACACACAAGATTGTTTGAAATATATTATTTTATATTTCTATAGGTTAATAAGATTACTTATATTTCAGTCAAAAATAATTCCGTATTTAAGCTATACATTCTGTGAATACGCAATGGTAAACCGTTGACAGTCTATATTTTTTTCAAAATCACCTTTCAACATTATGTGGGACCATTCAGTCTTAATGATATGTACTGCGTAGGCTGGTATCTATGATAGACGGAAGAATGACCTTTGTTCTTTAAAAGTTGCATTTTCCTTAAAAGGGGTTTGTCGTTTGCGTAGTCCTGTCATCTTTCGAGCTGATGCCACAATTTGGAAAAAAATTATTCAAAGTTATTTCCGGACAAGCACTGTAATGATGGCTTCGGAGTCATGGCACCCGTAAGAGCACATCAATCAAATAAAAAATCAAGCTACGCACCTTGGAACGTAAAGGAATCATGCTTTTACCGACCTTCGAATGCTATCAGTTGTCCTGCAACCGTCAATTGAGATGACAGCTCGAAAGTTTTGGTTTCATACAACGGCGAATATTTTGACCAGCAGCTATTAGATTACGCCATGGAACTTATTCCCTAAACACCAATTTTGCACACTGAATGTAATTTTCAGCTATGAAGATTTTTTTCCAAGTGGCTATCAATTAACGGTCATTATAAGTCTGATAACACCTACCCTGTGGAAGAAGTAATGAATTAAAGAATAACGCATGAGTTGAATTAGGTATATTTCGTCAGTGTCAACTAAAATCCATAACTTGGCTAGATGAAAACCATTAACCGGCTTCAATTATATTGCTCTTCCATTAAAAGTGGAGGCTAAGGTGTTGTAAATTGGTATAATATCTACCGAAGCAGATCAATTTTTCCACTCATCTCTTCATCAAAAGTTTCTTATTAAACAAAAACTTATGTGATTTTGTATACAAAAGAAAAACATCGGTGCAGGAAAATCGTTTTTTTGTTACAGGACAATGTATTCCTTAAACATCCGCCTATCATACATCAGGATATCAGCAGATCCAGACAGTTGAATGAATAAACTATTGATCATACAAAGCAAACTTGAAATAATCATAGTCAAGAAGCAATTTATCAGCTAGCTAATGGTTTTTTATATACCGAAGCTTTTTAAGAGGTCTCCAGGTCCTGGTAGAGTATAGATAATTTACTCTACCATTGCGTCACTGGAGTCGAAGGCACTAATGCTATGTTAAATGCACCTTTGGACGGTGTTTTAACCTGAACTGGTCAATATATTTAACAATAATTGATTGCGCGGGTGGTGGTAACAAATTCTTTAAATCAAGTTTGCGAGCTTGAAGTTAACACCAATCCCATTGTATTTAACCAGTCGTCGAACAACATAACAAAACTACCGCCAGCTGCAACGCACTGACGCGTTTCGACCTTCCATGATCGTCATCAGAGTACGACGGCAAACTGACTATCGAGGATCAAACCACATTGAATATATATGGAAATCAAATTTAGATATGCGGCTCTCACCTCTAGCAGTCTTGCATACATTGAACTTGACTGGAAATGTCGGTTGCACAATTTCTATGCAGTCACGAAGATTAACTGTTTGTAGCTTTCGCCACATATACATATATAGGCAATACAATTTAACAATAATTGTTTGCGCGGTTGGTGGTAACAGTTCTTTAAATCAAGTTTGCGAGCTTGAAGTAAACACCAATCCCATTGTATATAACCAGTCGTCGAACAACATAACAAAACTACCGCCAGCCGCAACGCACTGACGCGTTTCGACCTTCCATGATCATCATCAGAGTAGGACGGCAAACTGACTATCGAGGATCAAACCGCATTGAATATATATATGGAAATCAAATTTAGATATGCGGCTCTCACCTCTAGCAGTCTCGCATACATTGAACTTGACTGGAAATGTCGGCTGCACAATTTCTATGCAGACACGAATATTAACTGTTTTTAGCTTTCGCCACATATACATATATAGGCAATACAATTTAACAATAATTGTTTGCGAGGGTGTTGGTAACAATTCTTTAAATCAAGTTTGCGAGCTTCAAGTAAACACCAATCCCATTGTATTTAACCAATCGTCGAATAACATAACAAAACTACCGCCAGCCGCAACGCACTGACGCGTTTCGACCTTCCTTGATCATCATCAGAGTGGCAATTGATTATCGAGATTGAGAGCCGCATATCTAAATAAAAGTTGATAATTTCTTACCATATAACAACCAATACAAATATGGCATTTTTTATTTGGCATTAGGATATTTACATGAACACGCGTAAGCTATTATAACATTAACATTGTGAATGATGAACATTTGGCTGGTGTCATAGTTGCCCCAGATTTTACCACCGCCTAATATTTTTTTATCTTTTAACTCACATGATTACATTGCCCAGATAATTAGCTTTATCATAGTGAAAAATTTTTGGTCTTCGATATTAAATTTTTTCTTGCTCAAATTTAGGGAGTAGCCAGTTTTATGAGCAAAATGGAACATATTCAATTAGTTGGGTCTGAATATGACTTAACTTATAAGTTACGAGTTCTAAATAGTTTAGGTGTTGCGAACTTAGTAACAAATTAGTTCAGTTGTGGCCAGAAGGATTAACCAAAGGCAGCATGAACGGAAAGTATAATCTCATTCACATTCGTTTCGTGCTTACTGGCGACTCATCAGTAGGAGCCGGTATTACGCCCTTTAACCACTATATATTTGGGTGAGAAATGTGGGATAATAGAACACTACATTCTCCTAGATGAATGTGTAGATCTGCAATAGTGAAGCTAACATCATATAAAGTCTACGACAATGCGATTTCAACGCTAACTCACACTATATAATATATATACCCAGTCTGTAAAGGATACTTACACTATGGCTATTGTGTTAGTAACCGATACCAACATTATTGTACCGAAAAGGTACATGGTACTAACACTATGGTTACCGAGTCGGTACATGATACCAACCTGATGGATATCAATTTATGCTATAGTTCACCGAAATTGAGAATGACAACAATTTCTGAACACATGTTACTCCAGTAAATCCATACAAACTGGCCTTGATCGATATCAGTTATCACATTTCGCGGTAAGCAGGACATCATTCAATTCAATATATAACAGTTAAATACTGTTTGTTGCGGAGATCTAATATATATGAAAGTATGTATTAGGTGGTGCGAACCTAATAACAAATTAGTTCAGTTATGACCAGAAGGATAAATCAAAGGCAGCATGAACGGAAAGCATAATCTCGTGCAATTTCGTTTCGTGCTTACTGGCGACTCATCAGTAAAAGCCGGTAGTACACCCTTTAAACATTATATGTTTTGATCAAGAATGTGGGATAAATGAACGATACAATCTCCTACTGATAAGTCGCCAGTAAGCACGAAACGAATGTGCATGACATTATATTTTCCTTTCGTGCTGCCTTTTGTTTATCCTTCTGGTAACAAATGAATTAATTTGTTATTAGGTTCGCAACACCTAATATATACTTTCATATATATTAGTTCTCCGCAAAAAACAGTATTTGACTGTTATATGTTGAATTTAATGATGTCATGCTTCCCGCGAAATAGGATAACTGATATCGATCAAGGCCAGGCTGTATGGATTTACTGGAGTAACAAGTGTTCAGAAATATTTTTAATTCTCAATTTCGGTGAACTATAGCATAAATTGATATCCATCATGTTGGTACCATGTTCCGACTTGGAAACCATAGTGTTAGTACCATGTATCTTTTCGGTAAATAATGTTGGTATCGGTTACTAACACAATAGCCATAGTGTTAGTATCCTTTACAGACTCGGTATATATATTATATAATGTGAGTTAGCGTTGAAGTCGCATTTTCGTAGACTATATGATGTTAGCTTCACTATTTCAGGTTTACACATTCGTCTAGGAGATTGTACCGTTCTATTATCCTACATTCTTGACCAAAATATATAGTGGTTAAAGGGCGTAATACCGGCTCCTATTGAATGGTCGCCAGTAAGCACGAAACGAATTTGCATGACATTACACTTTCCATTCATCCTGCCTTTGGTTTATCCTTCTGGTCACAACTGAACTAATTTGTTACTAGGTTCGCAACACCTAATACATACTTGTATATATATTAGTTCTCCGCAACAAACGGTATTCAACTGTTATATATTGAATTGAATGATGTCATGCTTACCACGAAATGTTATAACTGATATCGATCAAGGCGAGGGTGTATGGATTTACTGGAGTAACAGGTGTTCAGAAATTGTTGTAATTCTCAATTTCGATGAACTATAGCATAAATGGATATCCATCATGTTGGTACCTTGTTCCGACTTGGAAACCACAGTGTTAGTACCACGTACCTTTTCGGTACAATAATTTTGGTATCGGTTAATAACGCAATAGCCGTAGTGTTAGTATCCTTTACAGACTCGGTATTTATATTATATAGTGTGAGTTAGCGTTGAAGTCGCATTGTCGTAGACTATATGACGTTAACTTCACTATTGCAGGTTTACACATTCGTCTAAGAAATTGTACCGTCCTATTATCCTACATTCTTGACCAAAGTATATAGTGGTTAAAGGGCGTCATACCGGCTCCTACTGATGAGTCACCAGTAAGCACGAAACGAATGTGCATGACATTATACTTTCCGTTCGTGCTGCCTTTGGTTTATTCTTCTGGTCACAACTGAACTAATTTGTTACTAGGTTTGCAACACCTATTACATACTTGCATATATATTAGTTCTCCGCAAGAAACAGTATTTAACTGTTATAAATAGTTTGTTCAAAATTTAATGTTATCAACAAAATTGCTGTTGATTTAACATAAGGAAATATTAATCAGGTAGACAGGATATAAGTAAATTTTAAATGTCCTGATAACGAATACCGTCCGAGATTTGGAAAAATCTTACAAAAGCCTTTCAGAATTTTGGCTATATTTACATTGTCCGTGTTTCACATAGTCAAATTCTAACTTTCTGCAGTACTAAACGAACCTAAAAAGTTTTAGATTTTGATCACATTTAAAGTTAAGAAATGGCATGTATTTTACACTGAATTAACAATTTTTCTGTTTATGATTGGATATATCTCTGATTCGTAATAATATTAATATATTTGTAAACTTTACCCATATAATTTCAATAGATTTCTCACAGTATACATTTTTGAAATTGATGACAATTTAAGAAATAGTTAAATAAGGCAAAGGTAGATTATAAGTAACAGACCAATGTATAAAAGAAATTAATTTTGCTGGCCCTAAGGTTGCGTAGAACGCCAAAAGTATCACATTTTATTATTTTCATTTAATTTCCTGTGTGCATTATATGTGCGTGTGTGTTTGGCGAGTGTAAAAAATTATAATTTCATGAAATAATAATCTTCCCAGATCGTAAATTGTACAAAATTAATTCCTGGAACAATGAAAACGTCTCACCCAACGTTAATTTGCATAATAATTGCTTTTATTTAATTTCACTGAAATGAATTCTTTATCATGATATATTTTGTCTAGTGACCGTTTCTCGAATTTTCAAATTAACTACCCTGCTGATTTACGATAATTGATTGCGCGGGTGGTGGTAACAATTCTTTAATTCACCCGCGCAATCAGTTATTGTTACATTGTATTGCCTTTATATGGATATGTTGCGAAAGCTGCAAAGAGTTAATGTTCGTGACTGCAAAGAAATTGTGCAGCCGACATTTCCAGTCAAGTTCAATGTATGCGAGACTGCTAGAGGTGAGACCCGCATATCTAACATTGATTTCCATTTATATTCAATGCGGTTTTATCCTCGATAGTCAGTACACTGATGATGAACATGGTAGGTTGAAACGCGTCAGTGCGCTGCAGATGGCGATAGTTTTGTTAGGTTGTTCGACGACTGGTTAAATACAATGGGATTGGTGTTTACTTTACCCTGCTGATAGTTTGCATTTAATTTAAATTGAAGGCCTTTTTATAATAAATTAAATCTGCAGAAGTATTCATATTATAGATTTATTCAAGCTCGAAAAGGCATAATTGAATTACCAAGTTTCTAGCGTTTGCGCCAAAAACGGAAACGTAGTTACAGAAATTCCAATTACAAAATCACTCACAATAGAATATCGTGTGTGATTTTAAGGTAGACTTCTTTTTTATTTAAAGCTAAATCCAGAAACCTTGGTAGTTAACGAAACTTTTTCATTTAACACCCAATTTACAAGGAAACTTAACGGCCGATATTTTTCGAGCATTTTAATTTTAGTACATTCTAATGTTAATTAACGAAAGCCATGTGTATACTTATTTTCGTCGATTATTCGAGTAAAGTAAAATCAATATCTCCCAAAACTTGTTTCTTCGTACAGTTACAAAAACAAACATATGAACAAAATGCAGACATAAACACACGAATACAAGCAAAGTATCTCCAAAACATACTTTCCGTTTATGCAAAAATCATTTTGTTTAAACAAACATTGATTCTGCGGGCGATTATTTAAATCAGAGTTGCAATAATGGTTTAAACATTAATCCAATTATATATTTTTATTTTTCAGTATAAGCAAAGTATTTTATAAAGTAGAAAAATCAATTCGACCAGAAGACCTGTGTGGTCCTTACAAGGAACACTTGAAGTCCGCTCCCGAATTTTGTCGCGGACAGGGATCGAATCTGGGCACGTCCGCTTCAGAATCTGTGATTATAATCACTGAAACTCCCGGCCACAGGATACACACAATTTTCAGTTTTACACAAAATAATGATCATTGGTTAGCGTTTCCTTCAAGTGAAGCCTATTTTTGGTCACTTTAGGACTAAATTTCAAATACCTACTCCAATTTATAAGTGAATATCATCACCCGCCAAATCAAAGTCTGCTTAATTAAATTAAAATGCAATTCTCTGTCTTTTCCCTGCGTCGCGTGGAATCTGTTCCATAAATACAAAAGATGGTGGTTGTTTGGAAGCTCTAATGAGATTCCATATGGACTGCAATTGCATTAAAGTCTATCGGAAAACATTAGTTAATATCCAACTGAGAACTTCCTGAAGTGTGCGGCAGAGTATGACAGTGAATAGGGTCACAGTTTCTGAAGCAGTGTAACGATGTTTCAATCTTGTCTAGGGCATAATTCTGGACAGTACTTTAAGAATTTCCAAAACGGACGAAAACGGTCTAGTGGACGAATTGCCTTTTCTGCGTTACAGAACGCTTAGTTTATACTGACAAATTTACATATTTAATGGGGTTAGTGTTAATATCGACCTCACTACCTTGAATTAAATAATAATTTCGGCTCATTAAACGATCATTTTTTGCGTGGGCGGTGATAAAACTATTTAAATCAAGTTTGAGAAATTAATGTAAACATCAGCTTCACTTTACATAAATTTGACAATATTAACGAAGCATTCTAAATAATACAATCCTTTTTTAATTACGAAATATGATTAAATAAGTGGGCTGATTTTTATATCAAAATCGCAACGTTTATTTGAATAGACAACAATTTTGTTTATCGTAGACTGTTACACGTAACAGTTTTGGCAATTTGAAACAAATTTTCAATTCTTAAATGATTTAGTGTATGATAGCTCACAAGTCTGCTTTACTTCTACAGCAGTTTGTGGTCTAAAATTGATCTAATTTTCTAAAAACCCAAGCGCAGTTTTATGCCCCAATACCAGTTATGGGTATTTACAAGTACGAAAGTTTAACCCGTTTAATTGTATGCTGTTTAGGCTTTACATTATTTAATAGCAACCGCATTTTTACTTTAAATTCATTTTCGTACTGGTTATTTGAATTATTCATACATTTTTACATAATTTAAAAGTATTTCGGACGGTGCATAACATTTAAATGAGATAAAGGAAGAAATATTTTCACTGCTTAAATTATGAAACCGAATTTTTAACTTGAGTGCTTTCAAACTCATAATCATTATCGCCCTAACCACTAATTGGAGACCAAAAATCTGCTTTTGCTAAACTTGTAATGATAAAAGTAAGCCATGTTTTATAGACTCGACAATTCATGCAGAAATCCCAATTCATGCTCGAACCATTCATCAAGTGTTTGCAACCATTTAAATGCCCTTTATATAAATATCTTACCAAATATGTATATACATTTGTCAGTATAATCTAAGAATTTTATAGTGTGGAAAATTCAATTCATCCAGTAGACCGGTTTCGACCTTGTTGGAAACTCATCATGTACTGTCCAGAATATACCGCGGAAAGAACTCGAATCTGGGCACGTTTGGACAGTACATGATGAGTTCCAATTAAGGACGAAGCTGTCTACTGGATGAACTGCCTTTTTCACACTATACAATACTTAGTTTATATTGACAAATGTATGGATTTAATGGGTCACGTGTTTATATCAAGATCGCAAACTTGATTAAATTTAATTGTTATTTCTGCTCGCGGAACCAATGTTCATTATATTTAAATGCACTTTTCTTCTTTGCCCACTTGGCAAAAAGTTGCGTTTAATGCTGATTCTCAGGTTGGAAAATATATTACAACCTGTTTTATTAAAAAACGTCTTGAATTAATTACTGCATTTGTTGTTGTGTAACTACTGTTAATCTAATTAAAATATTATATTCAATTTAATGAAACGTATTGAAATTTTATTTCCAAAATCTGTATAAAAATCTATTGTGCCACGAAATATTAATTTTTTATTTAATAATGTATAATTTGCTTAACTAGTCCTTTTTAAAACTTTTCTTTTGGAAATATTTTATTCTATTTTACTAAAGAATGACAATTATAACGTTGTGTAAATTTGGGTTACTGCATCTCAAAGGTCATATTGTCAAAATACCATAATAGTATTTTGGCAGAATCCGAAGGTATATCGACACAATTAAAAAAGACCATTTTCTTGCCGCCAGAACTCAACATGACTGTAAAATCTGGTAATTTATCTACTCATATTTTGAAAGGAAAGGGAATAGTTTGATTAAACACAATACATGCGTGTGTGCGTATATATTTATTCTTCTTACTAGAAACACTATCTTACTTGAGTGAGCTCATTCTCAATTTTCGAAAAGTATTCCGTGCATATTCAAGAGTATACCTGTTACCCATTGGACTCCGTTGGCTCCATTTAAATTGTTTTTATAAAGATTAATTTATTAGAGTAACGCCAACCATTACTTATGAGTAAACTCAAGGTTGAAAACGCGCGTCACTAACAACTGATGATAACGCAGGTTTTAGATTTTTTTCTCGACAAATGAAAATTATTTGTCTCTTCTCAAGGCATGTTTCATTAATGAGTTATTTATACATTTATGAGAACCTGATATACCCGCTAAGTCCTATTACCTTATCCACACAGCCAACTGAAGGTTCACTGTGTGTAAAATCTTGAACAAAACAGGCCTAGAAATTTCTAAGAAAACACGAGGCTGGATTATATCATATGAATCATAATACAACATCGATATAGATTGCTTCTGAATAAAAAGTTGAAATAATATATCGTTGAAATAAACTTAGTCAATTTTTTATGTTAATTCATTATATTAAATTGTTATCAACAGTAAATTCACCCTTTTCTTGGTCATTTAAATGTGGAATTTAATGCTTTATTAGACTTCCCTTTATACGCCTATTTTCAATTAGTTCTGTGCTATAGTTTTTGTAAATCTTTACATGCTTTTTCGCAATGAGTACTTGAGAAATTGTCAGATTTTTTAATTGTTTCAATTTATGGCAGGACATCAGTCAATAAATATTTCGTAATATTTCTATAGGCACCATGCATATTCGTTGGAAAAACAAATGGTAGAAACCTGCAAATTGCCTTTTTATTTGGACGCAAACTATGTAATCAACTTTAAGGAAAGTCAGGCATTAAGATTTACTATGTTTGAACGGTGAATACATATGCTAGAAATGTGCTTTACTTTAAAACCTAAAACAAAGATAATAACCGGTTGAGGGGTAAAACCTAAAGATAAATTTTTTATTCAAATAAATTTGGTTCTTTTCTAAAGTTTATTCCATTCTGCGAATAATCGCAAATAAAATTAATAAAATCATAACTGTTTCTTTAAAATGTATATAAATAATTTAATAAAACTGAAATTAATACCATTTAACAATAATTGATTGCGCGGGTGGTGGTAACAAATTCTTTAAATCAAGTTTGCAAACTTGAGGTAAACACCAATCCCATTGTATTTAACCAGTCGTCGAACAACATAACAAAACTACCGCCAGCTGCAACGCACTGACGCGTTTCGACCTTCCATGATCATCATCAGAGTACGACGGCAAACTGACTATCGAGGATCAAACCACATTGAATATATATGGAAATCAAATTTAGATATGCGGCTCTCACCTCTAGCAGTCTTGCATACATTGAACTTGACTGGAAATGTCGGCTGCACAATTTCTATGCAGTCACGAACATTAACTGTTTGCAGCTTTCGCCACATATACATATATAGGCAATACAATTTAACAATAATTGATTGCGCGGGTGGTGGTAACAAATTCTTTAAATCAAGTTTGCGAGCTTGAAGTAAACACCAATCCCATTGTATTTAACCAGTCGTCGAACAACATAACAAAACTACCGCCAGCTGCAACGCACTGACGCGTTTCGACCTTCCATGATCATCATCAGAGTACGACGGCAAACTGACTAGCGAGGATCAAACCACATTGAATATATATGGAAATCAAATTTAGATATGCGGCTCTCACCTCTAGCAGTCTTGCATACATTGAACTTGACTGGAAATGTCGGCTGCACAATTTCTATGCAGTCACGAACATTAACTGTTTGCAGCTTTCGCCACATATAGATATATAGGCAATACAATTTAACAATAATTGATTGCGCGGGTGGTGGTAACAATTCTTAAATCAAGTTTGCGAGCTTGAAGTAAACACCAATCCCATTGTATTTAACCAGTCGTCGAACAACATAACAAAACTACCGCCAGCTGCAACGACTGACGCGTTTCGACCTTCCATGATCATCATCAGAGTACGACGGCAAACTGACTATCGAGGATCAAACCGCATTGAATATATATGGAAATCAAATTTAGATATGCGGCTCTCACCTCTAGCAGTCTTGCATACATTGAACTTGACTGGAAATGTCGGCTGCACAATTTCTATGCAGTCACGAACATTAACTGTTTGCAGCTTTCGCCACATATACATATATAGGCAATACAATTTAACAATAATTGATTGCGCGGGTGGTGGTAACAATTCTTTAAATCAAGTTTGCGAGCTTGAAGTAAACACCAATCCCATTGTATTTAACCAGTCGTCGAACAACATAACAAAACTACCGCCACCTGCAACGCACTGACGCGTTTCGACCTTCCATGATCATCATCAGAGTACGACGGTCGAAACGCGTCAGTGCGTTGCAGCTGGCGGTAGTTTTGTTATGTTGTTCGACGACTGGTTAAATACAATGGGATTGGTGTTTACTTCAAGCTCGCAAACTTGATTTAAAGAATTGTTACCACCACCCGCGCAATCAATTATTGTTTAATTGTATTGCCTATATATGTATATGTGGCGAAAGCTGCAAACAGTTAATGTTCGTGTCTGCATAGAAATTGTGCAGCCGACATTTCCAGTCAAGTTCAATGTATGCAAGACTGCTAGAGGTGAGAGCCGCATATCTAAATTTGATTTCCATATATATTCAATGCGGTTTGATCCTCGCTAGTCAGTTTGCCGTCGTACTCTGATGATGATCATGGAAGGTCGAAACGCGTCAGTGCGTTGCAGCTGGCGGTAGTTTTGTTATGTTGTTCGACGACTGGTTAAATACAATGGGATTGGTGTTTACTTCAAGCTCGCAAACTTGATTTAAAGAATTTGTTACCACCACCCGCACAATCAATTATGGTTAAATTGTATTGCCTATATATGTATATGTGGCGAAAGCTGCAAACAGTTAATGTTCGTGACTGCATAGAAATTGTGCAGCCGACATTTCCAGTCAAGTTCAATGTATGCAAGACTGCTAGAGGAGAGAGCCGCATATCTAAATTTGATTTCTCATGGTCTTCTCAAATATCTACTCGTGAACATATCTTTATATATAAATTGGAAAGCAAAACAAGATAGAAATATGTGAACAAAGAGAGTGTAAAAAACGGAAACAAATCAAATTGCGTGCGTCACATCCAGCTTAGGCTCAATGCTAGTACGTGCTTCTTCTTTTTGCGTATGTCCGGCTGCAATTTGTTTATACATTAGGCCTCGTATGTTGCTAGCTCCTATTTGTTTTTTTTTCAAGAATTGACAGGTTGGTTAGTCAAGATTTTAAAGAAAATGAATATAATAAAGCAATTAAGGATTTAATGTCTAATGGCTATCCCAGACAATTAATTGAATCAATTATTAAAAGGGGAATTAAACAGAAACAGACGTATTATGGGCCAGAAAAGAAAACAGTCTACCTAAACATCCCATTTAAGGGGGATGCAGTTTCCCGAATGGCACAAAAGAAAGTTGAAGCAGCATTAACACGCACATTTAATGCAGCTAAACTACGAGTGTTATTTAGAGTAACACACTTGCCTTTACCAGCAATCAAAGAGAAACAGCCGTTAATGTCGATATCAAATATTATTTACCAATATACATGCGCAAGTTGTCGATCAACTTACGTAGGCCGATCGACCAGACGGTTAATTACTCGAATGAGAGAACATTGCAACTTAAACACCTGTTTTAAATCAAATGGTGAATACACGTCTGCTATTGCGCAACACATCATCGAAACATCGCACGTATGTTCTCCATACGTAGCATTCAAAGTAATTACTAAATGCAAAAACAAAAGGGAGCTAGCCACATACGAAGCCTTATGGATAAACAAATTGCAGCCGGATTTATGTAAGCAGAAGAAGCACGTACAAGCATTGAGCTTGAACTGGATGTGACGCACGCAATTTGATTGGTTTCTGTTTTTCACACTCTCTCTATGTTCACATATTTCTATCTTGTTTTGCTTTCCAATTTATATATAAAGATATGTTCATTAGTAGATATTTGAGAAGACAATGCGAAAGAAATATTTCTTATATCTGATAAAATTTCTTTTTGTTTTTGCACACAGGAAGGGTACAATGAATTTTACTAAAGCTCGCATTAAAAAGAATCTTTCAGAAAACTAGACGAACTAGTGATGTTAAAGAGTAGAGCGCAAAGAACGATTTTATATTAATGATTTATATTAATAGTAAAGTTTTCACATTATATTAGCTGTATATTATCAAAATGTTTGTTTCAATTATTTATTTCATTATTGAAATTAAAAACGAAGAAATGGGGTTAAGCTTAAATTTATATATCAATTCATAATTAATTTCTTTTGTAGATTTATTCGTACTATTTTAATTATTTTAATGTATTTTTGGATTTAAATTCAAGATATTTTCTATATATGCTCTATTTTAATTACTCCATAATAGAGTTATAAAAAACATTTACACGATACAAACATTATGTCATATCCAATAATAACTTAAGTTATGGTTACGTTTTCTAATAAATTACCGTTATAGAATGAAAGAGAAATTGAAAATTAAAATTGTAGTTAAACCTTTATATAAATCAATTTTTGTTTGTAATCATGTGGTATATGAAGCACTAATCTAAATAGTATAAGCGAATAATACATCTTTATCAATTTTTGTTTTCCTTTGAGCAATAAGTGCATTAAAACATATATAACTTAATTAAGCTAATATATTTTTTAATTGTACTATATCTTTCTGGACGCGTAGTTTTCGTAGAATTTCTGATCAAATAAATGGTAAGGTAGTTGATCAAGACTTTAGTTTATGGTTTATTTATAATAAAAAACGCATAATAATTGTAATGCATATATTATGTGGAGCTACAAATTTTTGCATTTTCTCAAATAATCGGTTGAATTTTAATAATATTTTATGAAAATAAATGAAGCAACACAGTTTTGAATATTTTTTGAGACAAAACATCTTCAATCTACAAGCTGACACATTTAAACTTAATAACAATTTCAATTTTGTCAAAAATGAAAATGAAAATTTAATTTTTAATTTAGAATTTAGCATGTGTAGATTATACTGTAGAGTGTATATAATGGATTTATAATAAAATAAATACCAGGATTCGGCGAAATTTTACTTCACCACAATTCGGGTGAATTTTCTCCTGTCCACAGCATAATAAAACAGCTATTTAAATTGCAGTTATTATTATTAATAGAAATCGATGTTATTTAAATGCCAATGCCTTGTGCAAACTTCAAGAAAAAATCGCTTACGCATGGGAAATGATGCAAAGAAGAACTTTACTGTGCATTTCTTACACTAAAAGATGAATTTGGGTTTGTCTGTTAAAATTTGGTAAACATATATTAATATATAAAATCAATCCACGAACAAATCTTGATCGTAATATCGACGTTGCCTTCAAATTTTGTAAATACATTAATTTTGGAAAGTATTCGTACTTTTCACTAATAAAGCAATAAATACAATTGAGATTCGTTAAATTTCAAATATTTTTTTAATTCAATTATTTTTTAAACATTTATTTTTTCTAGTTTATGTAAAAATGCCTAAATAAATACGTCCAGTTATAATTTTATAATTAGCAAACTTTAAAAATATATGCATATTAATAAGCTAATAACTCATTACCAATTGTGAAATTAGTGAATTATTTAGCCACATTTTATATTTTATTTTGATTTCAAAACCCAATAAATAATTTTAAACTTATTTGATGCAATATTGTGTTATCTTAATTATGTACGTATTTCAACAATCAATAGACTACGTGAAAAATTAAAAAATTATGATTTAAAAAAAATACTAAATCTGTTTTTAACAATATTATTTCGAATAAAAACTTAGAATGCAAAAAAATATTTTAAATAATAACAACAATTTTATTATTTTTATTTCTAAAATAATATTGAAATTAGTAGTAGTATTAGTGGCAGCAATAACAGCAGTAGTAGCTGTAGCAATGGTAGCAACAATATGACGAGTATGTAAATTATATTTAATAGTAGCATTATCAATATTAATAATAAAATAGAAAAGCATTTTAAAAATAATTTTATTACTGTTATTTTAATGAGATAACTATTTAAGACAAATTATAAAATTGTTGGTTTTAAGACGCTTATTTTACCCTGCCCATTACATGTGTTCAAATTATCATAAATCATAACAGAAAATGTCTGAGTAGATTCTATGATACCATTAGGATAAGTGTCTTAAAACAGAATCTAATTCGAGCAATTAACTGCTAAAGTGAACTGATTTATGTTTCAGATAACCGCAGTGTGATATAAAATCAATCGACTTGACCAGCTGTTTCTATTCGTCAAAAGTTTCTTTGTGTAACGTTGAGGCCCGAACCGCGGACACGTTCCACAGTAGACAGTAGCCGTATTATACATTTTCGGAAGTATTAGTTGTTGTTAGGATGTGAATATGCTAAGAAGTTTAATCTTAAATATTTTTACCAGCTCATCATAATTATCATTTTTATTTTTATTGCATAGGCAACGAGAGGTCAGTTCAATAAAATTTTTCTAGTAATGCAAAAATACTTACCAAAAAAATCCGATGTCAATAATTTTGAAATAAAAGTATCGGTAACCGCTCCAATTTCAGGCAATCAAAAATAACGCGGGGTTCCATCGCTTTGAGTAGAATTTGTAAGCCTGGTAATTATTCGTGAGATTTATATTAAAAGTGAAACAATCTCCTATGCGCTTCATTAACTAACCATGGAACAAATGTTAGTCTATTACCTTTGTTCTTGATTGCAGTACATTCTTCATGTAATCATTCACAAAATCTTGTTAGGCTATATTATTCACGTTTGTTATGTATTTGTTACTCAGTTTAAATGTACGACTACTAATAAGATTTTGTCAAATACACAAGAGAAAAGCCGGCTACTGGAATACAATAAATTCGTGTAATAATCATGATTAAATAGGAAAAAACTAGTCTTAGAATTTTATCATGATTACCTCATGCGAGGTTTAAGCTTTTCAATGGGACAAAGTACAAATTTGAGGTTGTGAGTTTATTTTGTTGAACAAAACCGTAATTTAGTTATATTACTTTAAAAAACGCCTACTAAAATGGATTTCAGGTGTTAAAAACATTTCATATTTTTACAACATGCGTTTGCATGTGCGGATCTTTTAATAATACACGAAAATTTGTGCTAAATTATCTGAACAAATATCCCATACATTCTTTAAATCAAGTTTGTGAGCCTGAGAAAATACCAATCCCATTGTATCGAACCAGTAGTGCAATGCAACAAAATTGTCTTTTGTCATCCTTACTGACGCGTTTTGAGCTTCCGTGATCAGCATCAGTACACAATGGCAAGTACATTTACGAGGTAAAATTGCGATTTATAAATATGTTTTGGAGATTCAGATATTCATTTTATATCGTATACACATCAATTAACAGAAAATCAAATACTGTTCTAAATATAATTAAACTTGAGTGATAAATTCAGAAGTAATATTGTGAGCTCGGCATGAAATGCAAGTAAGAAACTACGCAAGTTAGTATACAAAACAGAGTGAAACACGTTGAAAAACATCAACACTTGCTGTAGCCTTTACTTAGTTTGCATCTGAGTGAATTGTTGTTCATATACCAGCAAATGTTAAGTTAACGAGACAATTAAACATTTCCCGTATTTTTGTAGCGCGTATATTAATTGTATATATATATATATATATATATATATATATATATATATATAGAGAGAGAGAGAGAGAGAGAGAGAGAGAGGGCGAGATCATTCAACCACTTGGTTTGCCAACTTGAGAATGAACGTCTGAGTATCCTTTGCTTTTACCACGAATATATATATATATATATATATATATAACATGAAAATTTATGTGTAGTTAATTAATTTTGGTGAGTAACATTGTGATTGAGCATCTATACTGTTCGGGTGCCTAAATCTGTTTGATGTCCTCCTATATATAGGAGTTGCGGGTTTAGTAATTTCATGAAAACTCACATATTTAGATGTGTATAACACGTCAAATTGTGATTATATACAGCTCTCATTGTAAGTTAAATGTTTTCTTTTTAGAATGACTATTATTGTAACGGGTCAACTTATATTACTGACATCTTGTAAATTAAGATAAATGAAACATGCAATTATATTGACTGACACAGTGGACCAATTAGAAAGCACACAATCTGACCTGAATCCTAACCAATAACGTGCCCCGCGCAACTATAAAACACAATGAAGTTCAAGCCTATGACTCGCTACCTGCAATAGCTGTCGCCTTCCATCTCGTTGTCTGTCTAAGATTGCTGTCTCCATTCTCTGTTTCACACACGTGGATTCACTTGCTCAGCTTGCCGCCAGTCACGCTAATCTCTTGCTGTTCCCATCAAGATAATTGTCTTCGTTATGCAATAGGATTTCTACAATTGTCAGTCTTTTCGTTGGTGTAGTTAATATGCCAGGCTCACCAAGTCATGCGCAATGAAGTTTCCACATCCTATTTATTGAAATCTACTGGTTTATGTGTGTCTACCAAGGAGATCAATAAAAAGTAGCAGGAGTCACATATCAATGATCAATCAATCAATCAATCATTAGCAATGCCCAGATCAATGATCTGTGGCATCCGCCACTGTTCTAGTACTCTGATTTATCACGGTATTAGCCGTCGAATGTCTCCCTGAAAACATTTCGACACCACCGATAATACTGTTTGTTCTCGACACGTTTTTTTGCTGCACAGAACTTTATCTTATGCAATATAATTGGTGACCGTGACATGGAAGAAGCGAGACGGTCGTGATATTGTGTTTTTCGCATTTTTTTCCAGTACAATATCATTTTTAAAATTTTCCAACCTTTGCATTCGTGGGCTACATATAAATTTTCTGTTGGCGGGAATTATCTTTGTTTGTGATTTTTTAGAACGTGCCCGGTATTGTCCCAAATTTAAAGATTATTGCTGAAGCACAGATAATGCGTACCAAAATTAATTTTATACTTTACTTCGGGTCGATGGTTATCGCTAATCTACGTCAGGGTTAATAGCACGTATTGCTATCATACATTAGTCGTGCAAATTGTCAACGAAAAATTCTCAGTGTTTTGTTTATAGCACAACTCGCCGCAGTTATAGATTAATGTTTGCCTCACCTGATTTTTGCAAGTCTGTTTAATACTTGATAGAAATTTTGGATATTTGCAAATTAACAGTTCCAAGTCAAATCGTCGAACTAATTTAACAAAGTTTCATGCGTTCATTCCGTGAAAACACTACTTGACTTTTACAAATGTACAAATCCAAAGTCAAGTCTACGAATTTATTGAACAGAGCAATTTACGCTCCAAATTCCATGATTTCAATATATGCAAGTGGTTGCTCGGTAAACCCTTCGTAATTTTCATTTAAAAATTAAAGGTCACTTATGTTTTACAATTTTAAAATTTTATTTCAAATTTCTTTATACCTTTTTGTTTTATTGAGTTTAAAACCATGTCCTGTAAGCCTATCCTAATCATGAATGTCATCGAACCTAACCTAGTTCAGTATCCATGCGTAAGTCACTCATCTGATGACATCAGGCTAACCTCGTTTAAAAAATCTCTTTCAGAGTTTACTAAAAAGTATAAAAGAGTCTCTCTGGGCAGAGCATAAATAAATTAAACCACATGTCAACAATTCCCTCTGAAACATGGATATCAGTACCAACGACAATCCAGATCACCTCCATTTTTTATTCGGCTTTCTCCTATAAATTGGTGCTATAATCACGAAAAGTGACTTTACACGAAGTGTTTATCAAAATAATGACAGTATCTTTTTATACCTGACTTTAGGCAACAATAAATATGAATACATTTATTTCACACAAAAACGAGAGAATCAGTTAACAGATGCACATTGTTGCAATTCATGTTTTTTTCATTTTTTCTCAATAGAATTAATATTGAAGTCAATAATGCAGTCGATAATCCGACACGAAATGATTAACCAATCTGCATAAATGATTAGGCTAAACAGCCAAATGAGCTGTTGCGCCTTCTAGATTATGAGATGGGTGAGGAATTTATTTTAGACCCAGGTGCATCAGTTTCGGTTCACATAGGTGACTATGGCTGAGATGTCTTGGGGTGTACTACTCGCAACATCCACAGGGTTGCCCATTCCCACTTATGTTTGTCGGCATCGCTCTCTTCGTCTATGTTTACAACGTGAATTTTCGCACAACTTCATCTTCGCCAAGGTCTTGTAGAACGTAATAGGCCTTGATTTCCTGTTAAAATGTCGGCTCAGTGCTGACGTTGCAAATCAATAGACCATTGACCTCTCCACCGGACTTGAGCAAAGTTTCTGAACACTTGCTTCCGAATGTTTGAAGTTTCAGGTCATACAACTATCCACGGTGCCTCCTCCGAAAGAAATATCAACAGATCTTAGGGAACGAAAATCCTTGTTTGCTCTCAGCGATTCAGACCTATGTATTACAAAAACAATGCCCATATTAGCACAACAGGACAAATTGTTGCACTACAGAAGATGATGTTACCCCAGCAAACACCAAATCTTCTTAAGAACAGATTTCAAAACCACTGTAGAATGCAAAATCAGAGCAGAAAGTTCTTGGGCATCTCCCTTAAAAATAGTCTGTAAAGCTAATGAAGCATTCAGAGCCCGCAAAGATTATCACAAGCTGAATTCTGTGAACAGAGTCGATACATACCAAAATCGCACAATAAATATCCTGTTAGAAAATCACAGTGGCAGTAATTTTTTCTCAGTGATCGACCTCAAACGAAGCTACCACCACATTCCGATAGTAAATGAAGACGCAACTGGAATAATTGTAATTACCTGATCTGCGTTTTGACTAACGCAGCTTTCATTGTTCCAGTAATTTTCTTTTTCCATGATATTTCGATCTTCATTACCGAAGATCTTCATCAGATGCATTTCACGAAACAAATGAAGCAAGCTTGCTTCATTTGTTTCGTGAAATGCATCTGATGAAGATCTTCGGTAATGAAGATCGAAATATCATGGAAAAAGAAAATTACTGGAACAATGAAAGCTGCGTTAGTCAAAACGCAGATCAGGTAAGTAAATGAAGACATTGGGAAGAATTTTGTCGTCAAGTGCGCCATTCAGACATGTCAGAGGTTCATGGAAAAAGTTTTTCGCATTGACATCGATCACGGAATATCATATATTTATGACATAATGGTCTTTAGTACTGGCTTACGCATT
The DNA here is from genome assembly GCA_029291075.1 of Eudiplozoon nipponicum. Taxonomy (NCBI): domain Eukaryota; kingdom Metazoa; phylum Platyhelminthes; class Monogenea; order Mazocraeidea; family Diplozoidae; genus Eudiplozoon; species Eudiplozoon nipponicum. Next base: position 82,931 of record JAQBSW010003171.1, read on the forward strand.
CTCGCTGAGCATCTTAGAAATTTGCTACAAAATTTAGCAGATCATGGACTCAAAACCAATTTTTAAAAAAACGAAAATTGCAACTAAACTCGATGATCTAATATGTCATCGTATTAAACATCAAGGTAATCAATCTTTGCCTTTTATGGTCAATTCGTTCAAGAACCTTTCGACATCATGGACCTTGACGCGGTGCGCCATTTCATCGGCATCAGCATCGGTAGCAGCAGATTTGTTGTTTTCATTGTCAATTTCCCATTAGTTAGATTATTTCGAAATGTGACTTTAACAGTTTCCGATTAGCCAGCGTGGGTAGAAAGAAAGATTTCAAGTCTTACTAAATAACAATCGATATTTTTTCACGGAAAGGACGAACAAAACACAATTTCAGGCGCAATTTCATGCCCTGACGTCTTGCTACAACCTCATTCGCCTACGCTTTTCTCGATCAATTTGGACATTCAGCGAGCCCAACTTGACACAATCCCTCCTACGAACAGAAAAATATGGCGTCAATCACGTTCAAAGATCAGCAGCTTGTTATTCTACCAAAGTCGAATGCAGAATCTGGTAGGGTCTATTTGTTGTCCATTTCACGTGTTCGCAGCCTCACAGGCTAATTGTGCTACCCAGCCTCCAGTAAATGGTTTTCGTTTACATTCACTCCATTTTTCACCCCGATAGTTATTCATACGTCAAACAATTAACAGTTGGTTTCTGGGGTCATACACGTAGGCAAAACGCTAAGCGATGAGCCTCCGTGTGTGCGACATGCCAAACGAATATAATTTCCTGGCAAATTTATTCTAAACTTAAACACTTCTCAACAACATCTTGCCTAGTCATTATTCATGTCGATATAGTTCATCTTACTCATGCTCAACTTATTACATACCTTTTAAACATGAATGATCGATTTACTCGATGGCCTGTGGTATTAATCCTCGCTGTCATTACTGAAATTGAATTCAATTTTGGTTTTATCTCCACATATATAGCACATTATGGTGCTATTAACGAGGCTATTAATTAAAGTGTTACATTCTACTCATCCGATCGTTTCAGATCTAACTTGCGGTTCATGGGATCCACTGTACACCAAACAACGTCGTAGCACAAACAGTCTAAAGGAAGTATGTATTAGGTGTTGCGAACCTAGTAACAAATTAGTTCAGTTCAGATAATAGGACAGTAGTGTCCTATTATCCCACATTCTTGACCCAAATATATAGTGGTTAAAGGGCGTAATACCGGCTCCTACTGATGAGTCGCCAGTAAGCACGAAACGAATGTGCATGAGATTATACTTTCCGTTCATGCTCTCTTTGGTTTATCCTTCTGGTCACAACTGAACCAATTTGTTACTAGGTTCGCAACACCTAATACATACTTGTATATATATATATATATATATATATATATATATATATATATATATATATATATTAGTTCTTCGCAACACACAGTATTTAACTATTAGTCTAAAGTGAACTAATTGCCGTGTTTCTTTTAAAGGCTTTTCTTTAGTATTTCTTGCAATGCGTACTCAAATACGCAAATTTATTCGAACATTTGTGTCACAATTTTTGTCTAGCATGGACCTACACCTGCCAAGTCAACTTTCATGTAAACTACCTGTGCAGGATGACCCAACTTTAAAAGCTTCTTGCCTTCAAAATTAATTTTCGTATTATATCAGTCCAGCAGCTGAGCAATGCTCCCCGTCCAGTCTTCCCTCCTCCGAAGTTTCATAGCTGAAGGAAACTGTTAATTATTTACGACGTTGCTGTAGCCCCAATACAACCAAAATATCGCTGTCCTTATCAGATTTTATTAGGTCATCGAAAATATTTTTATGCCATGCAAGGCTCGAGATCCACTTCGGTAAGCATAGCCTGACGGAAACCTTTTATCGAACCGTTTAATTCTGACGATAAACCATCTTCTATATGTGTTTCGGGCTCCTCGTAACCTTAAACAAGACTTACTTCACGTAAAGGGCAACATTTATGTTCTATTTTACATGGGGTAATTCATATTTCACACTCTCACTTGTATCACGTGATATGACTAACTGTCCTTAGCTGACAATAGTGTAGTGCCTATTAGCATTTCTTCAGTATTATGTTATTTCTGCAGCTAAGATCGAGTAGACTTTCTTTGTTTATTTCCGACATTTGAATTTTATGATGTATTACTTATGCACCATACAGTTGACTCGTATTGCTCACGCCTGAGCCCACACTTGCTTAATTATCAGGCATACCACAACTTCATCAATTAAGCAGATCCCATATTCAATCACGATTATCATGGACCACAACGTCGGGCATGCTCTAATTCATTTGGTCTGATCAAACTCATCTCATTGACAGAAATTAAGTCTGCCCAGGAAACACCAACTTAAACTTAGCATCGCCAAATGCAACTTACTTTGCAATTTCAAGCTGCAGCTCTCAAAACTTGTTAGCATCGCTCGATTTTATTTCACACGGTTAGTTTAGCAATAGCTAGAGATTATTTGGAATAATATCATTGATGAAACAGATAACGAGTGTACCAGCCTTGCATCAACACATGACGATATAATTTTGTTAACCTATGTGCAGATCATTAACCAGTTGCTAAACTGTGTTGAAATTCTGTCTGCTACGAAGCCTAGCCAGGAGGAATTTTTCTTTTCTTTTTCCGAATTTTCAGTGAGAAATGTGTTGTAACGTTTAAAATTTTATCGCTAAAATCTCGTAAATTATTTCAAATGAAATAGCCAATTTCATTGACTAGCAATTGAACAATGGGATGGAACGCAATCGGATCCAACCATTAAAGAAACACGTGTTTAGTGTTACAGTATAATAAGAATGCATTTTATACGCAAGACACACTTAATTCCATGCCACCTGCGATAGTTGTCGCTTTTTATCTCATTGACCATCTACATCATCTCTCTTCAATCGCAGTTTACGAACACGGATTAACTAGCATAGTTTGCTGACATTTACACAAATCTCTTGCAGACAATCGTTTTGTCTTAACTTGTTATCTAAATTTCTACAGCTGTCAGCCTCGTGGTGTTGCCGCATTTCATTAGCAAGTCAGATTAAGAATTCAACACATCCTGTTTCTTCAAATTTACTGGTTTACCAGCATCTACCTAAAGAACAAGACTCATATAGCAAGGCCCTAGAAGGATATCTGGATGACTGCCTCTGCTCTAGAATTCACGTTTATCATGGAATTAACTTGTGAGTGTTTCGCTGGCTCTCTTCAGGACCATCAGTATTATTACTTAATTTCGACGCATGTTGTAACGTTGCACATCACTAAAGCAAATGCGTTACAGTTTTAAATGAATTTTTTAAATAAATTAATCAAGTATTGAAACAACTACTTAGCAGAAACATCACCATATAACATAACTCTCTTTTTAATCTTCAATTACGAATATAACGACATTTATTTGTATTTTTTACTGTCTTTTATATTCAGAATATATAATTGCAAATATTCTATTTTCCCGTTAATCAAATGGATTAACTGAACAATAAATATGAAGTTAATTAGAAAATGTTAGAAATTGGGACATATTATCAACATGTTTCCCAGATACCTAAGATCAAGTTACGCAGAATACAATTGTCTTACAACCAAAATTTAAATTCTTATTTACAACAAATTGCGGATGAGGGATAAAACTTAGATGGTTCCGTAACATAACAAACCCACCGTCAATCTCACTTTATGACATGTTTTGACAGTCACAAGCGAATCACAACGAAATACAAATGAAATAATGTTCAAACAGCTGACTAAACCTTGTAAAAATAGAACAGAAAGTTAAAGGCAAGGAAAGATGTGGAAACCTACGAAATCATCTCCAAATTATCAACGGCCATGTTAAGCATTTAAAATGCCCAGAGAACATTGAGAGATATTATTTCTAATGTTTCAATAATGAAGAACCTTTAACTATCGAAACTAGCGTGTATTTTTGCGTAATGTATTGACACGATTAGATGACAAAACAAGAAATTGACACCCACGTGTCAGTCATAATTCTGTCCAAGAAAATGAACAAAATATATTTGTGGGTTATTTTTGTTAAACGTTTTTAAGTCTTCGGTAAGTTAATTAATAATTTCTAACAAATGACTGGAGTACAATATATAATGCGTTTATTACAATTTATACCTGGAAAAATTGGCTTAACATATGTAATTGATGAAATATCTAACTTTTGATTTTTCGGTTCGGTTTGAATAGCTAAGTCAATAAGATGTTATATGTTTAATGAATTATTTATTGTTTGCAGTCGATTGTAGAAGCGCTGTTCATGTGGTTATGCAAACTTGTAGTTGTAGGTGTTTATTGACACTGGACACAATTTACAGGTTGTTGACTCGACAACTTTACGATTTCTAGGTATCAGAACCTACTTGAGCGCAATCGCACATGTGACACATCCATCGGTAGCCGCAATCCAAGGATGCCATCTATACATACGACTTTTAAAGCTAACCGTCCTTCGTTTAATTCTTGCATGTTGCTATGATTTTAATGGTAGTTATTTTTACATTACGTTTTGTTATTCCTTGTTCAATATTATAATCTTCATTGTTTGTTCAAATGGAAATTTTGAAGGAACGGGTGTAAAATGTGTTTTTTATTAGACATAAATATAAATTCAGTTTACCCACAATATTGAATACATTTGCGGAAACCATCAGTTTGTAATACGCATTTCAGGTAACGTCAACACACTTTTTATTAGGTGTAGCATTTTTTCGAAATTTTAAATGAAGTTTACAGCGACTATTGTGAAATCCTTTTACAGTAACAGTATATATTTATGAAGCTGTAAAATGACACGATGACACAAACCGAATTATTTATTTTATTACTTAGTATAACTAGTTGTATTATAGATAATTAACATGAACTGCCGAGAATTTAACTTATTGTTCTTTATGTTCAGAAAAATGAATCTTATTGCTGACACCGTGGACCTCTCGAAGACAGACTTCTCGATAATTAAAAAATTATTGATTGTGCGAGCTGTAAAATAATTATTTAATCAAGGTTGCTTTCTTCATAGAAACATCAATCCAATAATATATAAACATTTGCCAGTATATACTAAGAATTGTAAAGTGTAAAAATGGCAATTCATCTCGCGCAA